>SEYY01005730.1:0-47500 GCA_009176605.1 Armadillidium nasatum | reverse complement strand
CAGTTTTATTAGTATCATCAGTATTCATATAGTGAGCTCCATATGAAAATTTTGATACCTGCGTAGACTTTGGCTTAGTTTCTGAAGCAAAGCTTTCAATACACTTTTCTTTTAATGTAACTCCTAAAATGTCTCCAGAAGGCAAGAAATCATCATCGAGCATGATCGAAAAGTTGGGGGCCATTTCCTGGGAAGAGGTATGGCTTTTCCCGAGTTTCGAAGATAAAATATTGCCATTAACTTCGTTCCTTTTATTTTTATTTTTAACCAAAGACGATTTTTTGACGTTAAGTTTACTAAGTTCTTCATCTGCTTGTGACTTTTTGCAGTCAGTAAAAGGAACGGAGAATATTTGCTCTTTCGCAAGAGCAGAAGAATTTTTCAGAGGTGAAGATGATTCTTCATCACTGGATGAAATGCACTGCAGAATCCTTCTTCGTTTGGTAGTTCCTCTTTCGTGGGACTTTTTATTTGCTCGTAATAAGACCTAGAATAAGTAATAATAATAATAATAATAATAATAATAATAATAAAATGGGATTCGAGGTGGATTGGATTATTATATTGAAAAAAAAAAAAAAATATTACATTGTCCCAAGTTTTCTCTTACTAAAAAAAAAAAAAAAATAGATGCACATTCAGAAGGCTAACCAGACTGGACTCTCTCAATACATTTCCAATACTTAATGAAATATTACACTTTTCCTATATACAGAGACGATTCAAGTGATAATATTTTATACTATATAAAAACTGAAAAATACACAAATACCTTGGCTCCAGAATTTGAATGCCCCATTTGTACATATCAATCCCAAAATAAGACATTTGCACTTTACTTACGATATTTAAATGCTTAGAATAGTCCATACACTCGGTATACAAAGTATATATAATATAAATAACAAAATAAAACAAGAACAAAATATAACATTAATAGAAAGATGCCATCCATTAATATTAAATAAAAAAAAAATACACAAGTAAATTTCTCTCTAGAAAGCAATATCCAGATCCTTATTAGAAAAACTTCCTTAAGCAAAAATTTAACTAACCTCAATTAAACTACCGAAGTGTGCCAACTTAAAGCTCTAGATATCAAAAAGTGCTTAACTTAACATAAACTTCGTGACTGAAGTTTTGTCATAGTTGTCTTTATATTATCTAATAAAATATAAAAGTTTAGTTGAAATAGGTTAAGTATTAATAAGATGTATACACTTTAAATAAATAGGTAAGTACTAAATTTTAAATAAAGCAAAATTAAAGAAGTTTGAAAATTGTAATAAAAAACTAAAATCTTTTCTTCGTTCAAATTCAAAAATAATAATTATATTATCTATTCATCTAAATCACAAATAAAGCAATTGTAATTATCAAGAATCTTGTAAATCGAAGAGAAAATGGTTTCAAATTACAAACATAGAAGTTATTCTCAGAGCTGTTAAGGTATGTCTAAAATTCATAATTTTCCATTACAAAGAAACTAAAATTATTACTTGAAGTCTTTGGCAATAATTTCAGCAGAATAAAAGAGCAAAGTCCGAACAAAAGTATTTGTAATGAGCAAAATTATGACTGAAGGTTCAAAGTGAAAATCTGAAATCATTACCTCGTTCATGATGGGGTCCTCTGCCAGCATTGTGTCTCCCATATAACAAGTATCATATTCTACAACATCATTTCCAACGACAAAGCTGCTGTCTTCGTCATCTAAGGCATCATCATCTTCAAAAGTCTAACATAATAAAAAGGGTAAAGGAAAGACTGTTAGAGCAAACGTAATATTGAGTTGCAATCCCATTTATAGAAATACTTCATTATTTAATTGCAAATCCTACTCTATATTGCCTGTGTAAGCAAAATTCCAGTAATAAATTATAAGAAGCAGAGCCGTTAAAAATTCGCAAATACTATAATTTTAAAATTACTTAGCTCTGGTTTAATTATTTTAAAATTATTATTCTTACTATAGTTCTCTATTTTATTATTATTTTACAAAAAAAGATGCAATTTACATATTCTAAGCATTTAAATAAAACTATAAGGAGTGTTAAGTTACAACAATTGACTTTTAGCAATTGAAGACACTATAATTTGACAACATTGTACAAGAGATTTTTTTTCCCGCTGAAGTATATTCTATCAACAGAAATAATTTGTGTGTGTGAAATAGAATGATTGTGTATAAATATACGAAACTATCCCTTTTAAGGTGTTAAAAATATATATCTAGTTGTATTACTGAGAAAAATGTTTTGTTTTATCATTGCAATTCTCTTACAAAAAGTTAAATTGTTTTTCAATTTATATTTTGAAAGTAATTATTTTTATAATACTAATGTCAGTAAATATAAAAAACAAGATAGAGAACTTTGCTTTTTACCGTTTCCAGCGTGTTATTAAGAGCTTCCGTGGTTTCCTGAGGCCCATTTTTCACTTGGGGTATTTTGAATACACCTTTGTTGGCAGGACTTCTCACTGACTTTAAATAAATGGCTTGCATGCTGTGAATAGAAATTTTTTTTACTTATATGTAAATATAATTATTCAAAATGAGAAAATAATTACTACTCTTCCTCAGCAACTGCTTCAATAAAATAAAAAATACAAACTTCTCATAAAGTTTGTTTTAGTTTTATAAAACATATAAATAAATATATTGAGTACAGGTATACCTCGTTTTACGGCGCTAAAATATTTTTCGGCGCTTGTCTCGCTCTTACAGCTTTTAATCAACAAATTTCCCATGCGGCGTTTAGTTTGAACGCAGCATTCATAACACGCGCATCGCTCTCCACTTGACCAAGAACATTCGTGATTCGTGGGATGAGGTCAAATCATCAACACTCAAAGGAGTTTAAAAAAAATTGATTACAACTCTTATGGATGACTTTACAGGCTTTGCAGTTGATACGCCTAATGTAACAACAGAGGTGGTAGATATGGCAAGAGAGTTAGAACTTGAAGTTGCTCCTGAAGATGTGACGGAATTGCTGGCATCTCACGATGAACCTTTAACAGATGAAGATTTACTTTTACTAGATGAGCAACGTAAATTATTTCTAGAGACTGAATCTGCTGTTGATGACGATGATGACAACGAAATTAAGGAAATGTCTACAAAAGATTTAGAGCATTATGTAGGCCTACTGCAAACAGTTGTGAAAGGATTTGAATCAATTGACAATAACTTTGAGAGAAGTTCGAAAGTTGGAAAAAGATTGCTAAACGACTTCACATGCTACACTGAAATTCTTCGAGAGAGAAAGAGATGCTCAATGAAGCAAACGTCATTGACATCTTATTTTAAGCCAGTGCCGCAAATACCCGCACCTTCAAATCCTATCATTCAACAGCCATCATCGCCTCAACAACCATCAACATTAACGCTAGACTCTCCACCAAGCAAGAGAATTAGATTCGTTGAAGGGTCAGATGACGAGTCTCACTAATCCACTTCAACTTCCTTCAATGATATTAATAAAGTTTTTAAAGCTAAAATATATTATTTTTATTTTATTTACCCTTCATTACGTATTTTATTTTTAAATTGAAACTGTTATTTTTAGCCTAGCGCTATTGCGCAAATAATAAATGATAGTGTAAACAAGTTTTAAGGTGTTCATATGTTGTAGCGAGTGAAAAAAAAGCAAGTGACTCGCATTGCGGAGGTGGTCTGGAACCATACCCGCCGTATTACCCAGGTATACCTGTAATTAAATAAACTTCAATTAAAAATATATCTAATTTTTTTAAAGTAAAATTTAAATGCTTTTGACCTCATTACAAATCTTAGACAACCCCGGTCCCCGCCCCAGCCCCGGCAAAATTCCAGCCCCGGTCGGTCCCTATTATATATATATATATATATATATATATATATATATATATATATATATTATATAATATATATAATATATATATATATATATATATATATATATATATATATATATATATATATATATATATATATATATATATATATATTAAAAAATTAAATTAAAAAAATTTTTTTTTTTTTTTTTTTTTTTTTTTTTTTTTTTTTTTTTTGTAATTTTTTTCTAAAGAAAATGCAATATAATCATTAATTTAAGTGAATGTTGACTATTGTACTCCTTCCTTCAAATTATATAAACCTCAATTAAATTTACATCTACTTTTCTTAACCTAAAATTTAAGTGCTTTTGATCTTTACAAATTTTAGGCAACCCCGGCCAGAATCCCGGTCGGTCCCTATATATATATATATATATATATATATATATATATATATATATATATATATATATATATATATATATATATATATATATATATATATATATATATATATATATATATATATATATATATATATATATATCATAAGGGAAACAATAGGTTCCTTTGAGGGCTATGAAAACAGAATCGAAAGTTGATCCAAGAGACAGTAAATTCCAGTTGACTGGAATTGGTTTTAAAAGCCATCTCAGAACCTGAATCTGAATCAGGACAAAGAATCAACGTAGAATCTGATAATCAAATAATGTGGATCAGTGTCTGAAACTCAGTTGAAATCGTTATATATTAATCAATTCCACAGACATGAATTCTTTCAATAAAATATTAAGGGAAAAGAAGACATTTAAGTTTTTTAAAGACTGGAGAAGATTTAAGTTGCAAGTCTTCGAGTTGTCACAATTGTACAGGATGTATGTATGATTGAATTTCTAAGGAGTTAAAATAAAAACAATGTTTTCACTATTTTTAAATCTGATTTAAAGGATGAAAGGTAGCCGTCTTCAAAAAATTAAAAATTGAAATCCAAAATAAAATATGAGATAAGGGAAATGAAAGAAAGAATTTTAACATCAGAAAGTTTTGAAAAAACAGCTTTAAGTAAGCTTTCTGGTATGTAAACCTAACAGCAAAAGATTCATCAAAATGCTAAATAGCAATAATAAATATATAATAATAATAATAATAATAATAATAATAATAAAATAAAAAAATTAAATAAATAATAATACTCACTCTTGTGAGTATTATTATTTATTTAATAATGATGATATTAATAATAATATAAATAAATAAAAATACTCACTCAACTCTTTCTTCCTGATGCCGCTGCTGTGTTGAAGGAATTTCATCATCAACAAAACTAGAATCATAAGCATCCAAACTCGATTCTGATTCATCGCTTGACAACTGATGGCCTGAAGCAGTCGCACTTATGTCCACATCTGCTTCATTGTTAATGAATCGAGGTATTATCTGATTCTACAATTATATATATATATATATATATATATATATATATATATATATATATATATATATATATATATATATATATATATATATATATATATATATATATATATATATATATATATATATATATTATGGATAGTGTGAAGTATCGGTATCGAACTTTCAGGTATCGGCAAAAAATGACCAATACCGATACCAGATATTTTTAAGTAACTGAATACTCAATGGCTTTACATTTTTTGGAATGTTCAATTTCTTTCGAATATAATGAAGCAGTTTTTCTTGATTTTCCAAATTTTCAATTAATTTATTACTAAATAACCGTTAATTAACATTTTATTGGCTTATATTCTACATCTCTGTAACTACAGATTCGATTTTGGTCAAATTAGGACAGTTAACTATTTGTATAGTTATCTTATCTAAAATCAACTTGTTATTCTTAATTGTTCATTTATTTCATTACTTAATTAAATTATGTAATTTTTTATTAATATTATGAAAATTTTGCTACGTCGCTTTTCCAGATAAGTTTGTTTCCTGAACATTGATATGTTGCTTTCCATTAAAAGTTTTATTGAAATGCACAAAACTGCTTTTCCAATTATTTTCTGGACAATTCTTTCATATCATTTGATTTGTTTTCTTAAAAAGTTTATTTTTATTTAATCCCTAATTTAATTCATTAATAACATATTCAGATGGTAACCGAGTTACATGATATATATATATATATATATATATATATATATATATATATATATATATATATATATATATATATATATATATATATATATATATATATATATATATATATATATATATATATATATATGATGCTCCTCAGGGTTCTGCTCTATCTCCTACTTTATTCTTTCTTTTCATCAATGACCTTCTCAGTTGTACTTCGAACTCTATTCATATATGTTCATTTATACCGACGACAACTCTCCATTCTTCTACGCATTTCAAATCTGCTCCCTCTTTTCCTTCTTGAGTTGCTTCTCTTCTTCAACTTTCCGATTCCAGTCTTGCCAATATAGATGGGATTTACTGGTGGAACCACCGCTACCTTGTGAAATTCAAAGCTTTGAAAACTCAACTTGACATCTCTCTCTCAAAAACACTTCCCAACTTTCCTATCTCCTTCGGCGGCTCTCTCGTCTCAACTGTGAACAACATAAATATTCTTGGTCTGAACATAAACAATGAATTATCTTGGAAACCTCATATCACAAAGGTTGCTAAGGTGCCCTCTAAAAAGCCGGGAGATCTGTTCGGATTGCGGGATTTTTTTTCTTCTATTCAGTTGCTCTAATTATATAATGGTTTTATCCGTCCTTGCATGGAGTGCCATTCTCACTTTTGGGGTGGTTCCGGTTCCAACCTTCTTTTAGATAAGGTTGAGTCTAAGGCTAAAAGACTAATAAACTGTCCTCTCCTTTCAAACTAACTTGACCCACTAGTAGTTACATACCCATATTGTTGATCAAACGCGTGCGGTTTAAAAAACGCATAAAGCAAATAACCGGTTTTACTTTCGTTTTCGGCGCGTGGTCAAGGTCACGCTTAACCATTTCTTGCCCGCTGCGGGTTTTTTTCAAGCGCGAAATTTTTCAAGTAAAAAAAAAATAATAATAATTTAATTAATGGATAATTAATCAAATTAAATATATAAATAACTAAATAAAATAATAAAAAAATAAAAAATATAAAAATAAATAAATATAATATATATATATATATAATGGTGTAGGGGACTCCCGTCACCTTCCACCTACCAGCTTTCCTTAGCCCCTCACCCGCATTCCCCATCAAATAAAAAAAAATATGAAGTCAGTATAGTTATCATACATTGGTGTATACCAATGTAACTGAAAATATATATATATATATATATATATATATATATATATATATATATATATATATATATATATATATATATATATATATATATATATATATATATATATATATATATATATATAATGGCAGGGGTATCAAATCACCCTATCCAACCTTACCCATATCCCTCCCTCACTTCATTGCTATTAAGAACACACACCAACACACATGTATACACATATATTAATATATAAGCATACATTGTTAAACACATGTACAAGTACCTATGGCTTGTACATGTGTACTTGTACAGGATGTTTCCACAGTAGCTTTCTAACTCTTTTCACTAAATAAACAAATTTCACTAAATATTATTTTATATTTATTCCAATTTATTATTATTATTATATAAGATTGTTAAACATACATACAAATACCTACACACACATACCAAAAATATACCAAAAATCATTAAAATTATTATTGTTATACATAATCATAATAGTAGCATTAGTAGTATCTCTTACCCTTTGCCCTTAAGATACCTTACTGAACAATATGAGGTAGGCTACAGAAGCTTGTAAAGGCAGGCACATAAACATACATATTCTCAAACACCCAAACATATACACACAGACATACACTCGCGCAAACTCGAAATAAGTACATGATAGATATACATTCTCTATTACATTCACTTTAACCGCAACTTTCTCTCAAGCATAAACAAACACATTCACCCATAAACTCAATTACTTGACAGCCTGTCTATCTCTCACTCTGTCAACCGCTAATTAACAAGAAGTTACTTTAATATTATTGAACTTTTAAAATAAATAAAAAAAATTTAATAAAAAGTTTCTTACTAAACATTTTAAACAAATTTCACTAAATATTACTAAAATTAACATTTCAAAAACATTTCATTCCTATAAAACTTTGTACTTATATACTTAAGTGATATGAATGTAATGTAACATCGAATTTCTTTTAAAACAAATGTAATCGCATAGCCTGTAATATACATATAAATATATATATATAAATATATATATATATATAAATATATAATATATATATATATATATATATATATATATAATATATATATATATATATATATATAATATATATATATATATATGGATATATATATATTATATACCATTTACTTACATCCAGCCGAATTGCACGTCAGCAGAGCCCATACTAATGATATTCAGCTAATTAGCATGGGGCATTAGCACAAAACAAGGATAAGCCTCGCCCCTTTTTCAATTTCACCCAGTCACCAGAGGGCATCATCATAAACCCAGAAAACCTCTTTTTTCACAGGCCAGGTAAATATCTGCTAACCTTTTTATCTTTTTCAACATGATTGAGGGAAATATAAACCCCTCCTAATAAATTCAGCTTTCCAGACTTGAACCTTTACATTGCCTTTTTCTTGACACTGATTGATAGGAGCATAATAAGCCAATTATTTACACCATTTATCACCATAATCCAGACAACCATTTACGTGATCCATTTATTCGGTGCGCTCTTTAATTTTCCAGGTAAATACCACCGTACCTTTACGCCTTTTTCTAGACACTGACGAATGGAACACACAGGCCCTGGTCGAGACTCCATACCTATTCTTAAGAACTTGGTATTATTATTATCACCAGTTTTTCAACCATATAGACATTTATTAAAGCTCATTACACCTGATCCTTATCAAGAGACGACATGCTTAAACCCAAATGATAGTAGACTACATATTCTACACATCTTAAGTCTCCTTTAACCCATTTTTCCAGCATATTCTGCCTATATCTCATGAGGAAGACCAAAACCTTGCCAACACACGTTGTAACTTTTCCTTCATTTTATTATTACTATTAATTTTCAACCATATGGCCTTATTCATTAGATTCGATTACACTCGACCCATATCAGGAGCCGAAATACTTAGTACCGAAAAATGTTAAACTCCATATTTCTTAATATGCTAAATACCTTTTATCCTGTTTTCACTGAATATTTAGCCGATCTCTCCTGATAAAGACTGAATCCTCATCAGCACTCGCCGTAACGCATCCTTCAAATATAAATTTCATTTATTCAGCATACTTTTACTCGAATACAAAATACTCGTACTAAGGCTTCTGACAGCATCAAGCATAATATCCAAATCTACCAGGACAAAAGTGGGGTGGGTATGCGAGGGGTACAGGTGATCGCGTATAATTCAAATTTTATCACGTTACTCATGACGACATATGGAACTACATGCAAAGTGTGGAATTATAAAAAAAAATATATATATATATATATATATATATATATATATATATATATATATATATATATATATATATATATATATATATATATATATATATACCCTATTTTTTTTTTTTTTACCTTCTCACCCCCTGACCACCCCATGTTGAGGCGGCCACACTTCGCTAATGAAGCCTCCCGCCGCAGTCGGTCTCGTCCAGAGATCCTTCAAAGAAGTGATGCCCCAGAAGATTTTGGGGCGACAGTTGGAAGGACAGTGTAAAAGAAAGTGATCCACGGTCTCCGGGGCCCTTTTGCATCTGGTACAAGTGGAAGATGTTGCCTGGTTTAAATTGAAATTGTGTTTGTAATGTTGTAAGTTAGGGTGGTGCCCGCATCTTAATCTTGCTAGTGAGATTTGTAAGTGTCTTGGGAGGTTGTTGGAGTCGGGGTTTATTTCGGGAGGGGGTTCGTTAAGGATGTTGTTTGGAGGTCTGTTGATCATGTATGAATGTGTTAGTTGAGTGTGTATATGTTTGGTTGTTGTGGTATTGGGGGGAGGAGGGGGAATGTGATTTAGGATCTGTTTGTAAAAGGCTCCGGTGGACGATGGAGGTTGTCTTAGTCTTTGTTTGGTAGGTTGGAGGAGAGTTTTGTGACATGGGTGTGTGGGTAAACGTGTTTTTGCGTAAAATTGGGTGCCTATCATTTCGAGGTGGATTCCTTATAGGTAGTATCTTGGTTTCGTTATGTAGGTGTTGTTGAGGGGTTGTGGGTGTGCAGCCGGTGATGGTGCGAAGGGCTTTATTTTGCGTTATTTGGAGTGTCGTTAAGTTTTGGTCGGAGAGCAGAGGGTGCCAGACAGGGGAGGCGTAGTTAATGGTGGGGCGTATAAATTGTTTGTAGATTGCAATTGAGGTTTGTATGTTGTTGTGTATGTCTGTGTTGGCCACTGTTTTGAGGATGTTGAGTTTTCTGTTTGCGGCTGAGGTGGTATTTTGAATGTGCTTGGAGAAAGTGAGGTGAGTGTCAAATGTTAGGCCGAGAATCTTTGGGGTTTTGTTGAAGGGTATGGGGGTGTTGTTTAGTAGGACTTGTGGGTGGGTGTTGGATATGTGTTTGTCTGTTGTTATGAGGGTTATGGAGGATTTGTTTGGGGATGCTGTCATCCTGTTTTCGACTAGCCAAGTTTGGAGTTGAGTTAGGTAGTCTTGAGTGAGTGATGTTGCGGTGGTGAGGTTTTTGTGAGTGGTGGCTATAGTTATGTCGTCGGCGTATGAAGTGATGCGGGTGAAAGTTGTTTGGGGTTGTGGGAGGTCTGCTGTGTATAGGTTGAATAGAGTGGGGGAGAGTATGGCTCCTTGGGGAACTCCGTTTCTTTATGTTGATGGTACGTGATTTATGGCCGTTTTTGTTGTATTTGGGCGGTTCTTCCTGATAGGAAGTTGGATAGCCATTTCTTATATATATATATATATATATATATATATATATATATATATATATATATATATATATATATATATATATATATATATATATATATATATATATATATATATATATATATATATATATATATATATAATTATAATTTATTGATCACATGCAAAAAAAAAAATGCTATAATAAAATTTTAAAAAAATTTTTTAGTAAGTAAAATGTACTGGGAAATAAAAAAAATTAAGTAAATGGAAAAAAATAGTGAAGAACACAATTTCCCCTCAAAAAAAAAAATAAGGTATAATATATATATATATATATATATATATATATATATATATATATATATATATATATATATATATATATATATATATATATATATATATATATATATATATATATATATATATATATATATATATATAAAATTTTCCAAATTACGAAAGCCAAAAGGATATGACATTTTGCCAACACTGGCACTAATAGAAATAATATATGGAGAATAACGCACCAGTATAACGGCTAATAAGAGACTAGGGAAAGTCTGTGAGAAGAGGCTATATTCTTCGATTTTGCCTTTTCAAGTAACCATCCCAGACAAAAAGAATCTGATACAGAGAAACAACATAAGGTGGTGTGAAGAAGACTAAGAATAATCAACCACTTAGAAAGCTTGTTGAAAAGCAGAAACAAGTGATTAAGAGAAACGAGAATACCAAGAACATTAAGAAACGGGCAAAAGTTCAGTTGTATGTTTTCAAAGATGTTATTATAGTTGTGTGGAAGATTTTCTTGAAGGAACTTTCTAAGTAATTTAAAATAAGCAATGTTTTCTCGGTTTCAATTTAGAAAGGAGTGTAAGTGCAAGTCATTTCCTCCAAGGCTGTTTTCATAGCAACGGCTATTTGAAAATTGCATGGGGAGATTTTTTAAAATGAAAGTATTAATGAAGGGTGGAATAGTCAGCGTAAGAGTGGATAGGTGATGAAATAAAGTTGGATAGAACAGAATCTTGAGGAATTTTCTTATCGAAAGACTTTAAAAAGATGAACAGTACTATTAAGGTCTGGTGTTATAGAATGATAGGAAAGGAAATAGGGGGGGGGGTTTACAAAGAATAAATACTGAAAAGCCAAGTTATTTGTCAGACTCTATTGAAGGCTTTTGATAAGTCTAGTGACGCAGTTAAAGATTCACCGAAATGCCAAAGAGCAGAAGACAAAAATCAGAGAAAAGCCATACTGGTGATCAGAGATAGTAATGATATATATATATATATATATATATATATATATATATATATATATATATATATATATATATATATATATATATATATATATATATATATATATATTTATTTTTATTTAATTTTTTTTTGCCTAAAATAATCTTACCGGATTTTTAACTTTACTTTTCTTAATTTTGTTCTTTACTGGTTCTGTTTGTTGAATGGCAGGATTTGCATCAACAAAATCATCATCACTGATAGTCTCCAACTCCGATGTACGTTTTCTATTCTTTTTCGATGCTTCACTGGACTTGAGAGGATATCTTTTCCCTTCAGGTTTTTGAGCTGGCAAGCTTTCGTCACTCTCGAACTCATCAATTAATAATGCCTTTGATTTTTTTCTTCGGTTGAAGATCATCATAGACTCCTCACATTCATCAGTGTTAATACTAACAACTTCTGCACACATTTTAGAATCTTTTCTGCTGTCATCATTTACAGTGCTGTTAGCAATACTTTTTTGCTTATTTTCTTCAGCAAAGTTTTCCTCAAATCCACCAAATGGAATAATTGTTGTTCTACAATTATCAATCTCTTCAAGAAAAGATATGTCATTTCTGGAAGAGTTTTGTTTCAGTTTCTCACCAGTAACTTTCTCTTTAAAAATAAAATTTGGAGCTGACATATCACATATCACCCTTCCTCTTTTCTTTGACAAACACACAAAATTTGGATTATTTCCATTATTCATTTCCTCACAAAATGATGTGCTGTCTCTTTTCGCTTTATGTTCAGAACAAAAATTTGATTCAGGATCAAAAGAAACTGAAGCTTCCTTTTGACTGGATTTAGTTCGAATATTCAAATTAACCTTTCCTTCAACGGTGGGTACTAATGTCTTAACATCTGGAAGGTCTTCAATGTCCATAAATAAATCATCACTGTCATCTAGTCTTTGTAGTGTATTAGGTTTATCTTTCCTATTGAGACTGGTGTTAAGTATATTAGGCATGTTATTTTCCAAGTCAAACTCGCTCAAACCAATTTGGAATTGTACCAACGTCTCATTGTCTTTTGGTTTAATTTTATTAATTTCTGACTGACGTAACCCTGAGCCGTTTATCCGTTTTTCTACACTTGAAGAATCATGCGCGTTTTTAAAACTTTTGTCAACAACTTTAGGCAAATGGTTATTCTTTTTAGAAAATTCACTGGAGAGATTTTTGACGATTTTACTACGTGGCAGAGTAAGAGTCAGGTTCTGTGACTTGAGTAAATTTTTAAAACCTTTAGACTGATGATCATGATAAATATCTGACGAATATTTTGAAAGAGTATGCAACCCAGTTTTTTTCAAGGGGTAAAGTGGACTAGAATCCGCATTTTCGGGCAAAGTAGGTTCGTTTATTATCTCAATTGCTTGAGTTACAGTTAATAAACTTGGACTGTTCAGCTTTAAACTTTCTTTCTCAACATTTGGGTCATTTATTGGACAATGGAGAGTATTTTCCTTTGAAATATTTGTAGACTTTTCTTTTTCGGGTGAATATTTTTTTTCGGCTTTTCTCATAGCATCATCCATATCTACATTGGCAAACAAATCGTCATCATCATCTATATTTAAATCAAAATTAACTTCTGAAGAACCAGAATCTTTCTCTTTCATCTCTTTACTAACAGGGGTTACTTGTAAATTATTATAAACCGTAGAGCTTAAATTAGAATGAAATTTGCTTTCAACAAGTTTTTGCTCTTCATCTGGAATTCCTTTCGTATGTTTTCTATCGTTCACAATATGAGATAATTTAGAACCAATAAATCCAACTGAAATAGGAGTAACGCTTACCGACGAATTGCCAAAGAATCTTAGTGACTTATTGGTAATAGGAGTTGATGAACAAATAGATAAAGAGTTACTAGTCCAGGATGGTCTCTTGCTAACAAAAAATGGTGAAGAATCAGATGATTTTCCAATTGGCTTACTTTCTTGGTGTTCTTTTGGAGGTGTGAGAAATTTATTTTCTAAATAATCTTCGTTTTCGTTTGACAATAGTCGACTTACTGCCAAGTTCGTCTTCTCTGCAGCATTCACCGTCTACGTCTCTTTGAATTTTGTTTAATTTACAATAATCATCATTAATATTACAGTTTTCAAGATTCGATTCTATTTCATTCTTAAAAGAACCCACTGTTGAAGTAGAGCTACCAATTACACTCATATCATTATTATCAAGTAAATTCAAACCTCCAAAGAAATTACTAAATTCTTCAGTCAGTAACTCTCTCTGTTTATATTTCAACTGGCTTAGCACTAAATTGGTGCAATACGGACTAATAAATTTTGAAATGAAATTAGGTTTACATTCTGGTGGAGGTTTGATAGCGAATCTTAAATTTTTCTGATTGGAATGTATCAACTGAAAAGCACTTTCTAGACACAAATCTGCTTTAGAGAAATTACATTTTTCTTGACGACCATCTTCAAATTTCTTATCACATTCAGTAAGTAGCATAACTTCACCAGAAATTTCTAAAGGTTTCAACTCATTTCTCTCTCTTTCTTTAAGAATTTTTTCATTTTTTATAAAATCGTCATCAAATTCATTTTCTTTTAAAACTTCTTCATAAATTTTATCCTCGCAATCCCTAGAAATTGTACCACTCGTGTTTATTAAATAAGACTTAATATCTTTATTATTATTATTATTATTATTTTGTGCTTTAAATTTTCTAGCCTTTTTGGAAACAGTCTGATACGAAGTATTTCCACCTGACTTCTTTATTAAACCAGAATCATTCACTGATAATATATATATATATATATATATATATATATATATATATATATATATATATATATATATATATATATATATATATATATATATATATATATATATATATATATATCCTCCGGTGGGCAAATGCCGGAGCCCTACCAAACTCAACCGGAGCTGGGAAAATCCTATCTTGACTGAAGGAGGCCAACATGTCCAGATACACAGCATTTGAAAGTGTGTAAGTCAAAGGAAGTTAGGAAAACATAAAGGGAGTGTGTTTCAGACTTTACCGGAAGAGTATATGTAAGATTGAGCATAGTGGTTAAGTCTGAGAGTTAGACAGAGAAAGGATGAGACTGTGTAGAAAGGCGTGTCGCACGAGCTCTTCTCAATGGAGGAAGTGTGAGAAAAGAGCTCAGAAGAGCAGTGTCCGTTGTAATAGTGATAGTAAAGAGAGAGCGCACAATTCGACGGCAGAAAGAGATTGGAGAGTTAGTAAGAGCAGGAGAGTTGATGAGACGAAAAGCCCTAGACTCCACCTACTCCAGGAGAGCTCTATGAGTGGCACCCTCCCAGATGTGCGAAGCATACTCCATACAGGGGCGAACAACACCCATACAGAGAGCAAGCAACTGGAACGGTGTGAAGTAATTCTGAAGGCGCCACAGAACACCCAAACTCTTAGAAGCTTGTTTAGAAAGAGAAGTAATGTGATCTTTCCAAGAAAGATCACGAGAAAAGGATACTCAAAGAATATTAAAAACAGATGAAGGTTTGAGCTGTGTGTTTTCGAAGATGACATCATATACGCTGTGTAGAAGATTGTGTCGAGTTTTTGAGGCATTGAAAACAATCATGTTTTCTCTGACCCAATTTGAATTATGTGAAAGATCAGAAGTTAGTTGCTCCAAGGCAACCCTTCTCGAGTCTATCAACTGCTGTTGGGAGATACGTCTTTCAAACTTAAAGGAGTAATCAAGGGTGGAGTCATCAGAATAGGAGGCAATAGAGAGAAGGTCATTAATAAAAAGCAGAAAAAGTGTTGGGAATAGGACAGAACACTGAGGAACACCACTAATAATAGATTTAAAAGAAGAACGGTGGCTGTCTACAACAGCTGCTATAGAACGACCAGAAGGAAATTAGAGAGAAGATCACAGAGAGGATAGAAACTGAAAGAGGGAAGTTTAGAAATCAAAGTTGTGACAGACTATCGAAGGCTTTCGAAATATAAAGAAGACCAGAGGACCAAGAGTAGGGGAGAAGGGAAAGAAGATCTCCAGTTGAGTAGAGGGCTTCTTACGAAACCCATACTGGCTATCAGAAATAAGATTAGAAGAATTGAGATGTTTCCAAATCTTCCTGTTAAGAATAGATTCGAAAACTTTGTAGAGAACGGAGGTAAAAGAAATGGGACGGTAGTGGAGAGGGGTCCTCCTCCTTCGGCACAGGCTGAATGAGTGCACGTTTCCAGCAAGAAGGGAAGGTTGAAGTAGAGAGACAAAGACGAAATAGTTTACCAAGTCAGGGTGCAAGCTCGGAAGCACAAGTTTTGAGAACCACTCGAGAATACCATTAGGACCATACGCCTTCTTAGTATTAAGCTCAGAGAGAGCAGAAATGACATTTTTAGAAGAAATTCTAATTTTAGGCATAAATGAGTTGAAGGGGATTGAAAGAGGAGGTATAGCTCTGGAATCGTCTAAAGTTGAATTAGAGGCAAAAGTTTGAGTAAAGAGTTCAGCTTTAGAAGATACTAAAGGAGGAAAAGAGGAAAAAGCAAAGTTAGAGTTGACATTTTCTGCAAAATGCCAGAAAGATCGTGAAGAAGAACCAGAAAGATTATTGCATTTTCTACTGAGAAAAGAGATTTTGTTGTTGGGAGTATAGATTTTGCACGATTCCGAGATGAAATATAAGTTGAATAGTTTCTGGAATTTGAAGACGACGTTAATACCTGACGGTAGCATTCCTACGGCTAATAGCACGAGAACAAGCAGAGCTAAGCCAAGGTTTGTTAGGTTTAGTAAAAAGGAAATATGAAATGTACGCTTCTATGCTGAGAGAATACCTCAGTTATGCGCTTGGAACACTCCGAGGGACCACTCCCATAAAAGTATTAATTATTCCACAGGAAATCATAAAAGTATGACCGCAAGTCCGACGAGCTTGCGATACCGAAATGAAACAAACGTTTCCTCGCACTTGGAGGGGGTCCTTCTTGCGGAAGACTTGAAAAAATAGAAGAGGATACGGAGATATGAAGTTGATCGGAGGAATCCAGAGGTTAATAGAGTTTGACAGTAAAAGAAAAAGGATTAGAAGTTAGAAAAGGGACTAGAATGTTGGGTTCATCTCTAAGACGATCAGGGATATGAGTAGGGAGCTGCATCAGCTGTTTAAGGTCATTTTGGGTAGTGAAATAGAAGGTACGTTCAACGGTTGTATCATAAGAGCTAGAAGATAGGGATAATGCGATCACATGTTAAAGATTTTTTTACGGTGGAAATGAAGAATTTTATTAGGAAGTAATTGAAAAACTAAAACGGAGAATAAGAGATAAAGAGATACAACGAAGGTGGTAATCTAAAAAGAAAGAAAAAATATCAGAAAATAGAGCTGTTATGGGTAGACTGAATTAATTGCCAAAACATTCTTGCTCAAAGTAGTTTTGAGGTTTGTGTATTCAGTAATTTTTAAGAGAGAACAAAAGCTATATGAGCTAAATTAAATAAATTAAATAGAGATAGTGGAAAATAGGACATGAGAGTGGCGAGAAGCAAACTGAAGGATTAGTGTAGAAGAAGATACTTCATTTTTAAGTTTTGAGGATATGCTTCTCATAAATGCATATATGTTACGTAATGTTCGTTTGGTTTTAGTTACAGATTATTAAGATACGAGGGATCTTGAACTTGTAATTTTTTTTTTTTTTTGTGTATCTTTTATTTATTTACTTTTTTTCATATCATGTGTTTGAGTTATGTGAAAATGTGTTTTTTTTTGTTTTTTTTTTTTGTAATGCATTAATTTAAGTGTTTCAACCGATTAATATACTTGAATATCGTGGATCATTGCCATTTTTAAAGATAAGTTCTAGTTTTAATTTTTTAAATTTCACTTATCACAAGTTTTATTATTAGGAAGTTTTATTTTCCGAGAGCGAAAATTATTTCCATCTGATACACTTTAAATCTTCAGTATGAAATTGTTTAGGACTATTTTAGTTTAAACTTTTGATTATAATTTATTTTACCGTTTTAAAATGTTTCAAAAGTAAATATTTCAGTTTTACTTTGTTTGCTTGTTTGCTTTTTGTTTGTTTGTCTGTTTGTCTGTTCGTGTATCTGATTTGTCTTGCTTGTCTGTCTGTTTGTCTGATTTAATCGTGATTGTGTGTGTAGAATGGAGGGTGTGCGCAGACGTGGGTTCTCTATACACTTCATCAACGTCCGTGGCTTACTTTCTAATTTGGCCTCTGTGGAATACCACCTTTCTAGTTCTCGTCCTAACCTTTTACCATTGTCCGAGCCCCAGCTATCTTAGAATTCCTGCTCAAACTTTAATATATCCAACTATAACTTATTTCATAATTTCCCATCTAGGGGTGGAGTTTGTGCCTACTTAAACATTAACGCTGCTGTAACACGTATTGTGAATCTTGAATCTCCTAACTTCGATGTTCTACGGCTTACAATTTTTCTTCCTCCACTATGATAATCTTATGTTTCTGCTACTGTTCTCCCAATATAACAGATTTTTCCACCTATTTTGAATACCTAACTACTTCTCACGAGACTTACATCTTCATATCCAAATACCGAGGTCCTCTATTTAGGGATTTCAACGTACACAACACTGAATGGTTGGGTTCCTCTTATATTGATCCAGGAGGGGAGGAAGCCGAATCATTCAACAATCTAAACGATCTGGAGCAACTGATTAAAGAACCAACACACATTCCGGATCGTCCCAACCAATTCTTAAACACACTTGACTTATGTTTCACTACGAATCCTTCTCTTTGTAAATACTGTCTTCGCACCTATTGGTAAATCTGACCACAACCTAATTACTCTTAATTTTCAAGCTCTCTCCAACTGCTCTACCCTGCCCTAAGCATATCTTCTGGCACTTTGATCGGGCTGACTGGGGGGCTTTGCGTTGCTTCTATGCTAACTATTCTTGGATGGACTGCTTTGTCTCTGAAGACGTGTCAGTCTCTGCTGATAAGGTGGGGGCTGTAATCGTTCATGGGATGAGCAGGTTCATTCCTTCTTCGTCAATCTTTTTCTCCTCAAAATCCATGGTTCGATCGCACCTGCTCTCTTGTCTCTCAGGCTAGAGACATCGCGTATCGAGAGAGGAAGAACTCTCCTTCTCATATCACTCTTGCTATTTTCATTCTGCTCGGAATCGTTGCAGGGATATTCTTCGACGAACAAAGCAGACTTCACAAAACGAAGGTGTGCTGAGCTTCTAAACTCTCCTACTGACAAATCTCTCTGGCCTCTTGCCAAAAAACTCTTTAACAACTTCTGTAAATCTTCCTTTCCTCTTATTCGCTCTGATGGTTCTGTTGCTAACACTCCAACTGAAAAGGCTAATCTCTTCGGCCTCCTATTCTCCTCTAATTCAACCCTGGACGACTCCGGTAACCCTCTTCTTACTTTGATCAGGTGCATGGGCTTCTGAAATCTATGAAAGTAAGGAAGGCAAGCGGCCCGGATGGCATTCCTCCCCAAGTTTTAAGGAAGTGTGCTTCTGAGTTGGCTCCGTAACTCGTTCAACTCTACTCTCTATAACCTCAATACTAATACTTTCCCTCAGTGTTGGAGGCATGCATTGGTCCAGCCTATTCCAATATAGGGTAGCAGCTCTGATCCTTCCAACTATAGCCCTATAGCTCTCACTTGAATTCTGTCTAAGATCTTTGAAACTCTTCTCAACTCTCACATCTTGGATCATCTGGACTCTCATTCCCTTCTTTCTCATCATCAGTATGGCTTTCGACATTCGAGGTCTACTGGTGATCTCTCAGATTTATGTTCTAATGTCCTTAGGGACCATGGGGAGACTTGTGTGATGGCGCTTGACATATCTAAGGCATCTGATCGGGTATAGCATGCGTCACAGCTTTCCAACCTCCACTCCTTTGAGTTTCCTCCTCCTCTTTGCTTACTTATGTCTAGCTTTCTTTCTAATCGTTCCATTTCGGCTGTTGTTGATGGAGTGACTTTTTCCTTTCCTGTCAATAGTGGTGTTCCTCAGGGTTCTGTCTCATCTCCTACTCTATTCTTACTTCCATTAATGATCTTCTTAGCTGTTCATCTGACACCTATCCATTTATATGACGATGACTCAACCCTCCATTCTTCTACTTTTCAAATCTGCTCCTTCCTTTGCATCTAGAGTTACCTCTCGTCTTCATCTTTCCGATTCCATTCTTGCAAATCTGGATAGAATTTCCCAGTGGGGTCGTCTCAACCTTGTGAAATTCAACTCTTTAAAAACTCAACATCTAGAGATCTCCCTCTCAAAGACACCTTCTAACTTTTCTATTTCTTTCGATGGTTCTCCCATCTCCCCTGTTGATAATATAAACATCCTTGGCCTAAACATGAACAAAACAATGTCTTGGAAACCTCATATAAGCAATGGTTGCTAGAGTGGCTTCAAAGAAACTGGACTGCGATTTTTTCCTTTCTCGCTGTTACTCCAATTATACAATGGTCTCATCCGCTCTTGTATTTAGTATTGCTCTCATATATGGGTGGCTCAGGTTTCACCCGTCTTTTGGATAAGGTTGCGTCAAAGGCTAAAAACTTATAAACTGTTCCGCTCTTTTTAATTCACCTGACTCTTTGTCTTTGTTTTTGCGACGCTGGTGCCTTTTCTCTTTTCTATAGGTACTACTGCGGCAAATGCTCGAGGAAACCATCCACCCGTATAACTCCACCTTTACGCCGTCCTCGTAGCACAAGGGGTGCATTGTATGCGCATTAATTTTGCGTGGACATAGGTAACTCCAGGTTTGTCCGCCGTGGTGCCTCCTTTCCTACCACATCAGTTCTGCGGAACTCTCTCCCATCTTCTGTTTCCTGCTGAATTTAATCACAATTTCTTTAAAGACCACGTCTGCGCTCACCTAAGAAATTTCCGTTAGGTGGGTCCTGCAGGAGCAGTTTTTTTCCTATTCATTTACTTTATTTTTATTCTTCTGACATCCCCTCCTTGAATAGGGCTTTGCCCGTGAGTTGTGGTAATGTTAAAAAAAATAAATAAAAAAAACATAAAATCCTTAAAAACTAAAAAATATTGAATGTCATTACATAATAACGCTTTCCATAGTGCCCAGGAAATTTTTTTAAAGTTTTTAATAAATTCACATAAAAATAATATTTAATGACTGAGAGTCCCTAAAATATTAATTTCATGATGATGAGGATAATAATAATAATAATAATAATAACCTCGAAAATACTTCTCATTAATAAACGGAGTCATTTCGATATCATAATTGTCATTGTCTCCAATGACCTGCTGTAAGTCGATAAACTTCGTCAGATGAACAAGATTTCGTGTAGGTATAGAATGTGAAATGCCGTAGCATGACTGAAGCGTGTTGTACCATGGCTGGTACTCACTAAGGTTCACTACCCGATCATCTGGTAATGAATTTTCTTGAAAGAACCCGTCAACTCCAATATTGTTCAAACCTGAAATAATAAAAATAGGTACACAAATTTTAGTCATATGCGAGGATTGTATGGACATCAAACTTCAAAAGAACTTTTCAAATAAAATATAAATTATTCTAGAACAATTAGGTTACACGCTTATTCTCAGTAGCTTTGCAATCAAAATATAAAAATTGTAGGAAAAATATGTGTGCACCATAACAAAACAATGACAATGAGCAACTTTACAAGTTACAAATATTAACAATTCTCGCCACAAGAATCTTGACCAACTTTTGACAATCATTAGGAAAGTATACTTGATACTTTAATTAAAAACTCTACTTGAAATGAAAATTCAAGTAATCAAAAATTTGCTCATCACATACAACGGCAGTTTCGGAGGAAAATCTAGTACAATAAAATATTAATGCATTATAATAGTCAAATCAATAATAATTTATGCTATGGTTTTACGCTGGAAAGGAATAAAATTAATTACCAAACTGATATGCTTTATATTATTTCAGATTTATTTTCTTGTACCATTGTTGTATCGAAATGGAAATAATGATTTTTAAACTATATCTGAGGTTGCCTGAATAACTTAAGTTGAAATCAGATATTTATTCAACTAGATTGATTCACTCATTTACCCAACTCACAATATTGAAAACATGCTTCCCATTCTAGCCTTTAAGGAAATGATTACGTATCTAATTTTTACTTACTCTCTGCTTTATTATATAACAAATGTTGCATCAGTATATGATGATACTGATTAAATAATCTTATATTTCCTACAGATAGGTGTCATTAGAGGTTGAGAGGAGAAAAAGCTTTAGGAGAGAAGAATTGGAAAAAGAGGTAAGGGCTCAAGCAATGAAGACTAACTGAGCATGTAGAGTAATGGTTAAGTAACATTAACTTATTTCAATTACTATAAATAGTTTTTTTTCCTTTTTAGGGTCATGATAGTAGAATAAAAAGATGAAGAAGCGAAGGCTTCAAAAGTTATTAATGCAAATTCTGCATAATAGTTTTTTATGAATTAAGAATAATAAGAAATCTATTAATTACTACTTAATGTTAATTACATTTTTGGCTTATATTCTATATCTCTGTATCTACAGATCTGATTTTGATCAAATTAGGACAGTTAACTCTTTGTATAGCATAGAGTAACTTGTTATTCTTAATTTTTCATTTATTCAATTACTTAATAAAATTATGTAATTTTTTATTAAAAATACGTAATATTTTGCCGTTTAGGTCGTAGTTTATTTCGTACTAGATTTGCGTTGTGTTATTTTATATGTTTATGTTTCAAAATAAACCCAGATATTTTTTAATTGTAAAATGTTATACTTTACTTTCAGATATGTATGTTTCTTTTAATCAATGCTCAATGCCAAAATGGTTTTGTTCTTTTCGGATGCATGTGTCTATTATTCAATGTCTCCGGTGTTTTTAAAATGCTTGCGTTCATTACTCAATGTTTCCTGTCTGTGTAATGTTAATTTTATGCTATTATGCCTTTTATAATAAACTTATTTTACCTGCTTACTTGCTTTAATTACCTTAAATTAATTCCTATACTCCTTGTATTCTTTATTTGCACTTAAATATCTGTTATTATTGCAGCTTGAATCGTCCTTAATTTCTGATACTGGCACTCACTGTATTCCTACTGGAATGCCTTATATGAACACGAAAAGTTGTAGTTTCGTTTACAAAGTGCAACAATCGAAGGCGAAATCTCAAAGTGTCATACACTATAAAATATCCAACCTTTCAACTAAAAATCAAAGTATCCTTTAAAGTTATAACTATAAATTATTTTTAAGTTCGGATTTTCTATCATCAATGACAAGCGGAATCAAGTTCTAAAATCGCAAAATAAATAATTAACTAGTCTTAAGTCCAACCAATCATTGTTCAAATCAAAACTAAAATTTCCAATTGCTTTTTTAAGTTGAGTTCATTTATTGTTTAAATCAAAATATTTATTAAGTTATAGTTACGATTGGTTACTACGAACAATTTCATTCAATATATGTAAGTCCTTTGTATTTGTGGAATAATAACCTATTAAAATTTTCTGTCTAGACCAAGTTAGAACTAGTAACCTTATCCTTTTAATTCAAGTTCATTATAACAAATGAAAACTTTTTATAGGGTTATACCCTCTGTGGTTTACTTCAAAAACCGATTATTAATCTATTTTCATAGAGTCAATCACTTATTAGGTAATTCAACTTATAATCATCTATCGTTTCAAGACGTAAAAATAATAATCAAATCAGCTTGCTATTATTTTAATCCCCTCTTAGGTTATATCCAACAATTTAATTTCTTAAAGGTTTAGAACAAACTCAATATAAAATTGATATCTTATTTCTCAATACTAATTTGTAAAACAGCTTAGAAAGTACTTAAATTCTTTTAAATCCTTAAGCATCAATCAATTCATATACAAAGTCCAAACTGAGTTGAGTCCTTGCTTTAACCTAGTAAAATATTAACGGTAAATCACAACAAAACTTAGACAAAGTTAACTTACTAAAGGCACAGATTCAACTTATTAGTGGTTTCTAAGAAGTATTAAATCAATTTCCAAAATTCCAAATTGAAATTAATCCTTAATAAAACAAAACTCCAATAAATCATGAGGTTAAATAAACTTAAAAATAAAGCAAAGCTTTGATAAATTATAAGTTTAAATACTATTAACAAATCTCGTATAATTTCAAAGTAAAGCCAATGCTCTGAGGAAATTATCAGATTAAACACTTTTAATAGATATCATATAATTTCAAAGTAAAGCCAATGAATGCTTTGCGGAAATTATTAGGTTAAACACTTTTAATAGATCTTGTATAATTTCAAAGTAAAGCGAAGGCTCTGCGGAAATTATAAGTTTAAATTCTTTTAAAAATTAACGTAATAATTTCAGAATAAAGCCAATGCTCATTTTCACAAAATTACTATAACAAAATTGAAAAATTCTTTAGCTTTTAACAAAACCTGTTACTAAGAGCTCCAAAAGGGAATCCTTCTCTTCCAAAAATTCTAGACTATGAATTCTGGCAACGTTGTTAGATGCTACTTTTTAGCACTAAAGTTAAATTTCTCAGCGTTTTCCCTCAGGATTTTTAAGAAAATACCTTTTTAACTCTGCTTCTAGCTACTTTCCAAAATATCCTTTTTTGTTTACATTTTCCAAAATTTGAACCACCATTTGTCTTTCTTTATATTCTTGATTATTTCATATTTTTGTATTTATTAAATTTCTTGTAGGGTTTTCGCCGTATTACAAAGTTTTGCGAATTCGGCAACGAAATATACATTGTCCTAACTCATTTCCTTGGATAAATTTATCTATTCTCAAAGATTTCTCGGGTGTTTCAATTTCGGGACCTATTTCCTGTTTTACCTTAAGCTTAATTTTTCTTCTGTTTCTGATGTATTTTACTTTTCTTCATTTATTCTTGACACTTTTTCTTGCTGTTATAGACTTTCTTGTTCATCTCTTCTATTCTTTTATTATTTTTCTTATTGGTGTTTCTTTACCCAAGGCCCTAGACTTAGAATCTTGATTGTTTGTTCCAGATTCTTAAGTTTTTCTGCTTCTCTTTGTGCACAATTTCAAAAGTCCTCAAAATTTATATTTCTTTTGGCACCACCTTCATAAGATAAACTTCTGTAATATTTTCACTTCAGACTCAGGGTGGCTTCTACCACATCGCTTCGAGTCAATTTTGTTACCAGAACATTGATAGGTTGTTTTCCACAAAAAGTAATTTTTTGAAATGCATAAAACTGCTTTTCCATTAATTTTCACACCATTTTCTTAAATACTTTATTTTTATTTTAATTCCAAATTTAATCCATTATAATATTAAGATGGTATATATATATATATATATATATATATATATATATATATATATATATATATATATATATATATATATATATATATATATATATATATATATATATATATATATATATATATATATATATATATATATATATATATATATATATATATATATATATATATATATATATATATATATATATATATATATATATATATATATATATATATATATATATATATATATATATATATATATATATATATATATATATATATATATATATATTAACTGTGATCTTACACAGGGTTCTGTTCTATCTCCTACTTTATTCTTTCTTTTCATCAACGACCTCCTAAGCTGTACTTCTAGCTCTGTTCATTCTTGGGCCGACGACTCAACTCTCCATTCTTCAACGCATTTCAAATCTGCTCCCTCTTTTACTTCTTGAGTTGCTTCTCATCTTCAACTTTACGATTACAATCTTGACTATATGGATGGGACTTCCCGGTGAGACCACCACAACCTTGTGAACTTCAACTCCTTGAAAACTAAGCGTCACATTTCTCTCAAAAACACCTCTCAACTTTCCTATCTCCTTCGACTTCTTGTCTCAACTGTGAACAACATAAATATTCTTGGTCTGAACATAAACAATAAATTATCTTGGAAACATGTCGGTTGCTAAGGTTGCCCCTAAAAAGTTAGGAGTTCTGTTCATATTGCGGGAATTTTTTTCACCTAAACAGCTTCTTTCTGGTTCTTCTTCACGCCTTTTCTGGCATTTTGCAAAAAATTTCAACTTTACCTTTGGTACTTCCTATTTCCCTCCTTTAGTATATTCCGACGGTACATCTGAAGTTTTGCCTTCTTCTAAAGCTGAACTCTTCTCTCAAACATTTGACTCTAATTCAGACTTAGACAATTCCGGAGCTATTTCACCTACTTCAACTCCTTTCTGCCTACAATTGTAATTTTTACTAAAGATGTTATTTCTGCTCTTTCATAGCTTAAAACTTGTGTTTCTGAGCTTGCATTTTGCCTTGGTAAACTATTTCCTCTCCGTCTTTTTACTTCAACTTGTTGGAAGCGTAACTCATTCAGCCTGTGCCGAAGAAGGGGGACCACTCTCAACCCTCCAACTACCGTCCCCATTTCTTTAACACCAGTTCTTTCTAAAGTTTTTGAATATATCCATAGCAGGAAGATTTGGAAATATCTCAATCTTCTCAACAATATTGCTTTTGTAAGAAACACTACTGGTGATCTTCTTTCCCTTCTCTCTGACTCTTGGTTTTCAGCTCTATGGCATTTCAGAGAGTCTTTTAAATGTTCAGCGCGATAGATCGCGCTGAACATTTCGAATGCATTCGATAGGGTCTGGTACAAAGTTTTGATATCAAAACTTCCCTCTTTCGGAATCTATCCTTCTCTCAGCTGCTGTTGTAGATGGCTACCGTTCACCATTTAAATCTATAAATAGTGGTGTTCCTCAAAATTCTGACCTTTCCCTAACACTATGCTGATGACTCCACCCTTCATTACTCTTTCCAGTTAATAGACGCAAGAATGGTGGTCATGGACCAACTGACCTCTGATCTTACTCGCATTTCAAATTGAGGCAGAGAAAATATAGTTCTTTTCAATGCCTCAAATACTCAGTTTCTTCGTATCTCTACTCGACACAATCTTCCACAGCTATAACATCTACGAAAATACACAACTCAAGCTTTCATCTGTCCTTAAAATTTTCGGGGGTTCTTTCTCTCGTGAACTTTCTTGAAGGATCACATTACTTCTCTTTCTAGACAAGCTTCTAAAAAGTTGGGTGCTCTGATTTGTTATCCAGTTGTTTTCTCTTAATAGGAGTGTTGTTCTCCCCTGTATGGAGTACGCCTCTCACATATGGGGATAGTTCCACTCACGCAGCTCTACTTGACGTGAAGTTTTTGGATTTTCGTTTTAACACCTCTTCCGCTCTCACTAATTCTCTCCAATCTCTTTCTGCCTGTCGAACTCTTGCATATCTCACTCTATACCATCGCTAGTACAATGGACTCTGCTCTTCTGAACTCTCCCGTTGCGTTTCTCCTCAATTAAGAATGGCTCGTGTAACACGCCTTTCTACACAGTCTTATCCTTTCTTTGTCCAACTGTCTGATCCGAAACTTAACCGCTATATCTAATCTTACATGTACTCTACTGGTAAAGTCTTAAACACATACCCTTTATCAGTTTTCAAAACTTCTTTTGATTTGCACATTTTCAAGCGTCGTGTATCGGGTCATGTCGGCGTTTAACGATTGGGCATTACCCCAACTCTGGAAGAAATTAGTAGGCCTCTGGTCTGTACCCACCAGAGGTGACATATATATATATATATATATATATATATATATATATATATATATATATATATATATATATATATATATATATATATATATATATATATATATATATATATATATATATATATATATATGAAGACAGGTGATAAGAAATTTTGCTGAAAAGCTAAAAGAGGTGGTATTGAGCGTGAATGTGGAAAAGACAACTCTTAATAGCTAAAAGGGAGGAGGAGGGAGAAAAGCTTGTGCTGAAGATGCATGGAGAGGAGGTGAGGGTGGTAGAGAGATGCGAGTATTTGGGTGGGGGAGATTTCACAGAGGAATGAAGAAAACGCTGGAAATCACCAACAGGGTGAAGAAATACAGAAGAGTGGTGAGGCAGCTGTACCCAATCTTGGCCGACAAAAGAATGAATATAAGATAAAAAAGTAATTTTTGAAAGTACTCTGACCCCAATTTTGTTATATGGGGCAGAGATCTGGAGTACGACAAGAGAAGGAAGAATAATTCAAGTAGCAAAGATGGGGGTGCTGCGGTTGATGGTAGGAAGGACCAGAAGGGAGAGTATAAAAAGTGAAAGAACAAGAGAAAGTATAGGGATTGAACCAATTAATCAAAAGATAGATGCGGCAAGACTGAGATGGTTGGGACGCTTGTGGAGGATGCCGGAGGGGATAGTGGCTAGAGGTCGGTGAAAGTGGATGCCAAAAGGGAGAGCCAAGAAGAGATAGATGGAGTCAGTTGGGGATTCACTGAGGAGACACCAGCTGTATACGGTGGAACAGTTGGTGGAAGATGGTATTATTTACAACAGATCTAGATGGAGACAAGTGCTGGCCCAGCTGACAGGCCCTTAAAGCATTACTGGGATTGGATGTAGATATACCGTATATATATATATATATATATATATATATATATATATATATATATATATATATATATATATATATATATATATATATATATATATATATATCTTAAAAGTTCAGAATTGGCATTGGTATCGGTTGAGTTGAAAGTATCGGTATCGGTAAAAAATTTGGTATCGCTCCTTCCCTTAATATATATATATATATATATATATATATATATATATATATATATATATATATATATATATATATATATATATATATATATATATATATATATATATATATATATATATATATATATATATAGTTCACTACCACTCATGGGCAGAGCCCTTTTCAGGGAGGGGGCATATACAATAGGAAGAAAAGGAAGAAAACCCACTCAGATCCTAAATTAACGGACATCCCTCAGGTGGGCACAGACGGAGGTCTTGAAGAGAGGAAGATTAAATACAGGATGAAAATAGGTAGAGAGTTTTACAGAAGAGGTGGAGGTAAAGAAGGTGGCACCACAAAGGGCAAGTCTGGGTTTCCAACATCCACACAAAATTCGTGCGAAAGCAGGGAACCCCTTGTGCAAAGAGGGCGACGCAATGGTGGAGGAATGCGAGACTAATTCCCTCGAGCACCTGCCATTGTACCTATAGAAGAGATAGTGCGCCAACGTCATGTCGCAGAGATAGAGGGTCAAGAGAGTTTGAAAGTAGAGGAAAGTTTATTAAATAGCTTTAGACTCAACCCTATCCAGAAGAATTGAGGAACCGGAGCCTCCCCAAATGTGAGAACAGTACTATATACAAGGGCGAATAAGACCCTTATTTAATTGGAGTTTTTAAAAAAAAGGGAGCTTAGAGAGCAGCGACGCATGCCATACCCGATCGAAAGCCTTGGATATGTCAAGCGTCATCATACAAGACTCCCCGAAGTCCCATAGGGCAGAAGACCATAGATCGGTAAGACAGTATGTCACCAGTTGTCCTCGAGCGATGAAAGCCATTCTGATGATCTGAGAGAAGAGAATTAGACTCTAAATTCTAAATGATCCAGGAAATGAGAGTTCAGGAGAATTTCAACAATTTTTCGGAAGAATACAAGTGAGAGCTATAGCCCGATAGTTGGAAGGATTAAAGCGGCTACCTGTTTTCGGGATCGGTTAAACATATGCGCATTTCCAACACTGAGGAAAATTATTAGTATTAAAGCATAGAGAGTAGAGCTGAATGAGGACAAGCGCTAACTCGGAAGCACACTCCCTCAGAACACGAGCTAACGCCATCCAGGCCACTGGCTTTCCTGACGTTCATAGATTTAAAGATCAAGCACCTGATCATAAGTAATCACAGGCAGAGACATAGGACACCTGAGAGGAGAAAGGGTAGGAGAAGAGATGCCAGAATCGAGAATTAGATGAAAAAAGGAGGGAGTATTAGCTACAGAACCAACAGAGCGAATAAGAGGAGGAAAGGTAGATTTACAGATGCTATTAGAGATGTTTTTGACAAGCGGCCAGAAATTCTTATCAGTAGGAGAACGATGGAGGTCAGCGTACTTCCCTTTAGTGAAAGTAGGCTTAGTCCGACGAAGAACATCTCTGCAACGATTCCGAGCTGAATGAAAATTTGTAAGAGTGGTAGGAGAAGGAGAGTTTTTCCATTCACGATAAGAATTGTCTCTCTCCCAAAGGACAAGAGAATAACTGCCGTCGAACCATGGATTTAGAAGAGAAAAAGATTTTGTTGAAGATGTAATGAACCTGCGTCCCTCGAATCTAAGCAGGATTTATTCCAAAGGCAATTAGCAAAGAAGTGAGGCATTGCCCCCCCTCCTTCCCCCCAATTAACACGATTGAAGAGCCAGAAAGTACGTTTAGGACATGGTGGAGGTGTTGGAGAGAAAGCATTATAATTAAGAGCTATAAGATTATGGTCAGAGTTACCGATAGGAGGGAAAATGGTGTATTTGTAACTAGTATAATCTAGTACTATTTATAACACGTATATATATATATATATATATATATATATATATATATATATATATATATATATATATATATATATATATATATATATATATATATATATATATATATATATATATATATATATAATATATATACAGTGGCAAACGATAGAGGGTCAATCCATTTTTTCCGTACCAAAATAATGGAAGTTGGCCGCTCGATAATTTTAGAAAACTTTTATATTTTGCATGGTGTTAATGTTATCCCTGGGAAGTTCAAAACCACCATTCGTTTTTGTAGATTTACTCTGGTTGTAACAGGGTGAGCCAAAATGTTAGACCAGGTGGAGCCAAATTTTCACTTAATAGAGGCTAACATTTTAAGTAATATCTCCATATTGGTAATTCTTATACCAAATTTCATAGAGATTGATTTGTTAGGGATACTTTAAGGTACATTTGGCCTTTCCTGTTTTTTTTTTGTGAAAATAATATTTCACCATGAAAATGAATCCGAAAAATTGTGTTAAAAATCGAAGAAATTTCCATTTTCGTGGGTGTATTATTAAAAGAAGGAAATAATTTAACGATATAAAATTTTGTGTGATGATACATACTAAAGTATGGTTTAACTTAAATCTTATTTGAAGTTGGGTAAATATTTTTAAAACAATTTACAGGGTGTTCAAAAATCAATTTTTCGGAAAATCGGTAACTTTGAACCTTAATATCTCTGGTTTGGTAAGTGCTAAAAATCTGAAATTTTCACACATTATACTACTTTCATAGACGTTCCTTGACCTGCAATATAAACTTTGGTACTTGCTTATTTTAAGAAATACAGCCATTCAAAAATGCTAAAAAAAAAAATTTAAAGTTGTGTTATGATACCTATAATTATAGTTATTATAGTTCAAGACAATACATATACAAATGAAATAGTGTGGCATCAAGGAGAAATGAAAACAAAGTTAAAAAAAATTTCATTATAAGGTTAATATACATAAGAATGTACCATTATATCTACTTTAAATGACAAAATTAACTCAATAACTTTTAAAAAGTTGATCTATATATATATATATATATATATATATATATATATATATATATATATATATATATATATATATATATATATATATATATATATTATAAAAAAAATTAAAAAAAAAAAAAAAAAAAAAAAAAAAAAAAAAAAAAAAAAAAAAAAAAAAAAATATATATATATATATATATATATATATATATATATATATATATATATATATATATATATATATATATATATATATATATATATATATATATATATATATATATATATATATATATATATATACTGTGATTATTCAGAAGAGAGATTTCTTCGGAAACTTTGTTTGAGATGTTGTAATTTCTGCCTTTTAATGACATTTTCATTTCAAGCCCAGAAAGTTTTCTTAAAATATTTTTCATTGGGATCCATACCCGATCGCAAGCTGACATCTTGAATGAAGTTCTGGGTCCGGAAGGATGATAAAAATATATGTAAACATCATCGTTCTCCACACTTATTTCTTCTACCTTTCCAATTCACCATTGGCATCGTATACGCAACCTACTGTGTCATTTTATCTCTAAACTTAATGAAACAATTTTGCTGACAGTGGTCTTCGTAAACGTCGGTTTTTGAGGTTGGATAGCACCTAATTATGTTCTCTGAAAGTGGAAAGAATTTGTGAAAGTTTCTTGTTCCCTTAATTCTCAAACAATTTTCATATCTCGTTTTAAGTCTTTCAATGTGTTCATTAATTTCTTCTTCTTTTACGAGAAAATAAATTATTCCTCTTAATTTCTCTTTGCAGAATGAATATATTTGGTCAATATAAAGAATTTGGTGTGTTGTTGTTCTTTGTAAGCTGACTTTGCTTAATTCGCGCTTTGTTGTTCCTCCAACCCCATCACAGGCATTTTTCCCGTGGCAAGATGCAAAGAAATGCCATTCAGCTTTTAATGCGAAATCTTTTTGGTGATGGAAAATGTTAACAATATATATATATATATATATATATATATATATATATATATATATATATATATATATATATATATATATATATATATATATATATATATATATATATATATATATATATATATATGTAGATCAACTTTTTAAAAGTTATTGAGTTAATTTTATCATTTAAAGTAGATATAATGGTACATTCTTATGTATATTAACCTTATAATGAAACTTTTTTTAACTTTGTTTTCATTTCTCCTTGATGCCACACTATTTCATTTGTCTATGTATTGTCTTGAACTATAATAACTATAATTATAGGTATCATAACACAACTTTAAAAAAAATTTTTTTTTAGCATTTTTGAATGGCTGTATTTCTTAAAATAAGCAAGTACCAAAGTTTTTATTGCAGGTGAAGGAACATCTATGGTAGTAGTATAATGTGTGAAAATTTCAGATTTTTAGCACTTACCAAACCAGAGATATTAAGGTTCAAAGTTACCGATTTTCCGAAAAATTGATTTTTGAACACCCTGTAAATTGTTTTAAAAATATTTACCCAACTTCAAATAAGATTTAAGTTAAACCATACTTTAGTATGTATCATCACACAAAATTTTATATCGTTAAATTATTTCCTTCTTTTAATAATACACCCACGAAAATGGAAATTTCTTCGATTTTTAACACAATTTTTCGGATTCATTTTCATGGTGAAATATTATTTTCACAAAAAAAAACAGGAAAGGCCAAATATACCCTTAAAGTATCCCTAACAAATCAATCTCTATGAAATTTGGTATAAGAATTACCAATATGGAGATATTACTTAAAATGTTAGCCTCTATTAAGTGAAAATTTGGCTCCACCTGGTCTAACATTTTTGCTCACCCTGTTACAACCAGAGTAAATCTACAAAAACGAATGGTGGTTTTGAACTTCCCAGGGATAACATTAACGCCATGCAAAATATAAAAGTTTTCTAAAATTATCGAGCGGCCATCATCGGTACGGAAAAAATGGATTGACCCTAGAGTGATTGACTTACGTGCTTGAAGGCACCGGTTCGATCCCACTTGGAGATCCTAGGTATATCTAGCTAGAAAAGTTCCTCTCCTAGAGTTGGGCAATGTACGTGAGATGCGAACTTATTATAATATATATATATATATATATATATATATATATATATATATATATATATATATATATATATATATATATATATATATATATATATATATATATATATATATATATATATATATATATATATATATATATATTAAGAAAAGATTCTGAATGGAAAATATCTGTAAAGGATAATTAAAGGGTAATCACGTATTACAGTGTATAATTTTTTAGAGTGAGAAAATAAAAGTGATAGAAACAATCGATTGAGGCTTTCAGAAGCGAAGCAATTGAAATATAAAACAAAAATTCCAAATGAAAACAACCTTTGAAGGGATGTAGTTACAAAAGGAATTCTGGAGAAAGTGATTGACAAAAAAAAAAAACAAATGTAGAGGAATAAGTAGATAAAATAATAAATTATCAATGAATCAATGATTTTGAGAAAATAAATAAGTAGGAAAAAGGCTAAAGTAAAAATAGTTGAGGAAATTAAGTAATCAAATTTAAAGAAAAAAACCATGGTTGGTATATTGATTTTCTCAATATTGTCGAGGAGGAGAAATCTCAAAATTTGCTGGAAAATAATTAAAGGAGATAACTTAAATTGTTCGCCAGGTTTTCCGCTTATAATAGAATGGAATTTTAAGTTGATTTTTTTAAGCACATTAGTTATAAATTTAAAAGAGACTAAACAAGCTTTTCATCATCTATCCTCTCCAATATTTAATATACAACTTTTTTTTTTAAGCTTTCTCTTGCTTAAAGCTGATAGCCATACCAAAGAGATTTTACTGAGCTAATAACAGGAAGATAGTTGGCTGATAATTAATCATTATTATATATTCAAAACATGTCTTTTAAGCATCGGTAATAGTAAACTAGTCGTTGATTTGAAGTCAGTTTTAAAAGGAGCACAGCAACTCTTAAATCTTTTCTTGAAAACAAACATTTTACAGGAATCATCTTTTCGATCTACTCCAGAGACTACTCTTATAAAAGAAAGAAAGAAGAGAAATAAAAAGAAGAAAATATACTACCTTTGATCTTTTCGTCGATGTCTTTAAAAGTTGGTTTCGGTAATTTAAGTACAAGATCATGACTAACTTTCCAATTCTCTTGATAAGACTTCATTTCTTCTTCAGTAAGAATCGTTTTCTGAACCTTTTCAGATTCCTTCACATACATATGAAAAAAAAAGATAAAAGATGAAAGTTTATTGTAACCAAAATATAACTGTTCATACTTCACTTTCAAAGACTCTTGCAAAAGTTTCTGTGAAAATGTTCTTAAAATTACCTTCGAATCAAGAAAGGAATCTAAACATGTAGACAATTCTTTTCTTTTGACTCCTTTTGATTTTCTTTTTTCATTTCTTTCATAATCTCTAACTTGCATCTTCAGCTTCAAACATGTGGGTTCGATATCTAAAACACAATAAACAATATATATATATATATATATATATATATATATATATATATATATATATATATATATATATATATATATATATATATATATATATATATATATATATATATATATATATATATATATATATATATATATAATATATATATATATTGAATTGCTGAATTCTTTTTTTTCTTTTTCAGAGCTGGTTGAAGAGAAGAGAGAGTGGCTATGGTAGAGGCTTTCTGAAACTTTGACAGTATACATATAATACATGCATATATGTGCTATAGGGAGCTTGTTCAATTCATCACAACATTTTAATTTTTATGACAAATGATAGAAATCGAACAACAATATTGGCTTCAACTTAAAACTAAAAATTGGAAATCTATCTATATCTATATCCTCTCCCAGGAAGGGTTTTCACCCTGTCAGTGGAACCAGCATCTTTCCCCATCTGCTTGAAGAAGTTCTCCCAGAGCCCTCCAAAAGATAAGGTTCTTCGGTTCGCCGGTCTCCATGCCGGTCCATGAGTCCTATCCAGACTCTTCAAGTAGGGTTTTCACCCTTTCAGTAGGATCAGCATCGTTCTCAAACCAACCTCCAAACACTCTCTCCCAGGGGTCTTCAAAATATTGTGCTTCTCCAAGCAATTTATTGTGAAGTCTAAAAAAGTTACAAATGCAAATAAAACAATTCTTTTGAGCTTTATAAAAAAAATACATCCTTTTAATAATTAAATAAATATTACTTAAAGTTAAATTGTTTTAAAATCGGAAATGCATTTTAATATGCTTTTAAATAAATCTTGGCCTGAAATTTTCTCAATTAAACCTCACATAACCTAAGTTAACCTAACCTAACTTAACCTTAACCTAACCTAACCTAGACCAAACTTAATCTAACGTAACGTAACTTAGTCTAATCAAACTTTATGTAATGTAACCTAACCTAACCAAACGTAGCATAAATGTATAAAAATACAAATTTACATTTTATACACACAATAAAAGCACACTTTAACTTTGCTTCCTATTCACTCAATAAATAAACTGAATTTGAAATATATATTAAATCATTTAGAGCTTCACAATATAAATTTAAACAATAACTTGTGCGAATCCATATATTCTTTTATAAAAATTAAATGTTGTGACGAAGTAAACTTGCACCTGTTATAGTATAGAATTTGTTTTATTTGTAAGATGCCAAGCCTTTAAAGCTAATTTGTAAAAATAAATTCAACTTGTTGATATTATATAATTATTTTGATAATAGATTAACGTAAAATTTTTTTTAATAAGAAGTAGGTAGCTAGCTATACTGAGCTAACCATGTTGTTGCGGGCACATAGTATCGGAAGAGGTATATGTTGGTTATCAGCTTGCTATTTACTACAATCTGATAACAAATTATTAATAGAAGAATAATCAACAATAACATTGATAAAAGTAAACAAGATTTACGAAGTACAGGATTAAAAAGATATATATATTGCCACCCCAGTTGCTTGCTCTCTATAGGGGTGTTGTTCACCCTTGTATGGAGTATGTTTCACACATCTGGGGTGGTTCTACTCATTCAACTCTCCTGGAGAAGGTGGAGTTTAGGGCTTTTCGTCTTAACTCTCCAGCCCTTACTAACTCTCTCCAATCTCTTTTTGTCCGTCGAATTGTTCTGTCACTCTCTCAATACTATCGCTATTGCAACGGACACTGCTCTTCTAAACTCTCTCTTCGCATACCTTCTCCATTTAGAAGAGATCGTGCGACACGCCTTTCTAAACATTCTCATCCTTTCTGTCCAACCGTCTTAATCGCTATGGCTAATCTTAAATGTACTCTACTGGTAAAGTGTGGAACACACTCCCTTTATCTTTTCCCCCACCTTTCATTGACTTGCATACTTTCAAAAGCCGTGTATCTGGACATGTCGGCCTCCGCCGACCAGGATAGATTTTTCCAACTCCGGTGGAATTTGGTAGGGCTCCGGCATATATATATATATATATATATATATATATATATATATATATATATATATATATATATATATATATATATATATATATATATATATATATATATATATATAATACCACTCGATCGTGCAGAAACGCTACTTTTATTCCTATTACTACTACAACTACTAAAATAATAATAATAATAATAATAATAATAATAATAATGAAATTTAAAATGTGACAAGATGCAATATTTTGGTATCGATTATGATTTTGAATCAGTCTTTTTTGCCAATACTGATACTTGCTAAAAATTTTGATATACCAATATCCAATACCACAAAATTTGCCGATACTCTCCTATACTGATACTTGATTCTATCCCTAATATTATATATATATATATATATATATATATATATATATATATATATATATATATATATATATATATATATATATATATATATATATATATATATATATATATATATATTACCTATCAGCTAGAGTCATTGATCATCCAATGTCATAATTGATGCTTTGATGTACAAACCATACATTTCATTTCATTTATTAAATAGTATGTAATTGATACAATAAAAATATAAATAGAAATTTGTACTTACCTATTAAAATTACGGTAAAAAAATTTTTAAATATTATTTTTATTATTATATATATATATATATATATATATATATATATATATATATATATATATATATATATATATATATATTATATATATATATATATATATATATATATATATATATATATATATACAATGGCGAAACTTACCTTCAGGTATCATTCTTGGGCAGTTTTGATAGAAATATTTTGAAAGACGATCTCCGGCTGTTAAGGCCTTCAAGAGAGATTTTTTCTTATACTGACTCTGTTTGTAGCTCTGGAAAAAAGGAATACATAAATAGAATTATGCTCTGCTTTTACATAAAAAAACAAAAACAAAAATCATTTATGAGGTAGAGAGAGAACTTACGGTATTTTAACTTTTACATGTAAGAAAAATAATAATTAGTTTTTTTCATAAAAAGAAATATTACAACCAAAATAACTAGAAGGAAAATATTTCTAAAATTTGTAAATAAATAATAAAAACAAGGGAATATAAGATATTAATTTCAGGTGTGGTGAATGAGAAAAACACCGAAGAGAAAATGGAAATATTAAGATAAAGTAACAAAATAATAAATAGTTTGTAATAAAGTGTTAGGAGGATGAATTATACTTTCTTTAGTTTGATTTTTTATTTTTATTTCCAGAGATAAATGTAAATATTTAAAGGACCATGGCTCCTGGACATAAATGTGTAAATCTTATTTTCTTATAAATTAAAGGGGAAGTTAAAGTTACAAAAAAATGTTTGGTTTAATAATATAGCCTCAATTAGTATTATTTCTTTATTCGGAAGGAGATTGATTGCATGCTTTCTGCCAAACGTCCTATTTCTCTACAGTTATTTGGTTGGGAATCAGTACAAGATTCATAGTTTTTCTATAGCCTTTAGCATACTTATTCAATAATAATAATAATAATAATAATAATAATAATAATAATTGTTCCCGGCATTCTAGAGTCATTTAATTTGTTCTTATTAAAAATGAAACAATAGGAACGACCGGAATCCTAATCAAGACTTTTCATATTTTCTTAAGTAGAATTACAAACTAAAATCGGAATCAAAATTTCCAAATGATGTCACTTACTAAATTATAACTCAAAAGACATAAAACGACTCATTTGAATTCATATTGAGCAATTTTTTAATATTACAAAAAATATAATTATTAATCCAACAAAAAAAAACACCAAATTCACAATGGTCATTAAATCTAATACTAAACATAAGTTCACACAAGATATTATTCTTTTATTTTTTCTTTAAATCAATATTTGGAAATGAACCAAAAATGTAAAACTAAAGAGGAATATTTGACTGAAAAATAGAAAAAAAAATTTGAAGATCAAATTACAAAACAAAACTGCTTAAAACAACATTCAATAGTAAAGTCACTTTCATTTCTTTCATATTCAAAGGGCGAGCTTTGCTTCAAAGATACAATAAAGATAGAAAAGCTAAACAGCGACATAAAATGTGACAAACTAAAGACCAGTAAATGAAATAAAGAAATATTCAAACTATGTCCTAACATCCATTTTAAATTATTTTGAATGGGAGTGATCAACCCTCCAATTGGTTCATTCCGTCTGAGCAAAAAGGGCAGAAGACAAGTATATTAAAATTAAACTCCTCCTCCCAAGAAAATTGTACAACTTGAGAAATGAATCCTAATATATATATATATATATATATATATATATATATATATATTAGTGATGGCATCCGCATCCGCATTTTCGAAAATTAAACATCCGCATCCGCACTTTTGGAAATTCAACATCCGCATCCGCATCCGCACTTTCGAAAATTCAACATCCGCATCCGCATCCGCACTTCTCCAAAATTCGACATCCGCATCCGCAAATTAGAAAATATGACATCCGATCCATCACTATATATATATATATATATATATATATATATATATATATATATATATATATATATATATATATATATATATATATATATATATATATATATATATATATATATATATATATCCTTAACAGGAAGATTTGGAAACATCTCAATTCTTCTAATCTTATCTCTGATCGCCAGTATGGCTTTCGTAAGAAACGCTCTACTGGTGATCTTCTTTCCCTTCTCTCTGACTCTTGGTCCTCCGCTATTCGGCATTTCGGTGAATCTTTTGCTGTTGCGCTAGACATATCGAAAGCTTTCGATAGAGTCTGGCACAAAGCTTTGATTTCCAAACTTCCCTCTTTCGGAATCTATCCTTCTCTCTGTGACCTCTCTGATTTCCTTTCCGGTCGTTCTATAGCCGCTGTTGTAGACGGCCACCGCTCTTCCTTTAAATCTATTAACAGTGGTGTTCCTCAAGGATCTGTCCTATCCCAACACTTTTTCTACTTTTCATTAATGATCTTCTATCTGTTACTTCATCTCCTATCCACTCCTATGCTGATGACTCCACCCTTCATTACTCTTTTCAATTTGAAAGGCGCCCCTCTCAACAACAGTTACTAGATGCAAGGAGGGTTGCCTTGGAGCAGCTGACCTCTGATCTATCTCGTATTTCTAATTGGGGCAGAGAGAACATGGTTGTTTTCAATGCCTCCAAAACTCAATTCCTCCATCTCTCCACTCAACACAATCTTCCACACAACTATGATATCTTCTTCGAAAACACTCAACTCAGACCTTCATCTGTTCTTAATATTCTCGGTGTTTCCTTTTCTCGTGATCTTTCTTGGAAAGATCACATTACCTCTCTTTCTAAACAAGCTTCTAAGAGGTTGGGTGTTCTGAGGCGCCTTCAGTATTTCTTTACTCCACCCCAGTTGCTTGCTCTGTATAGGGGTGTTGTTCGCCCCTGTATGGAGTATGCTTCCCATATCTGGGGTGGTTCCACACATACAGCTCTCCTAGAGAAGGTGGAGTCTAGGGCATTTCGTCTCATCAACTCTCCTGCTCTTACTAACTCTCTTCAATCTCTTTCTGCCCGTCGAATTGTTGCGTCACTCTCTCTTTACTATCGCTATTACAATGGACACTGCTCTTCTGAACTCTCTCGTCGCATACCTCCTCCACTGAGAAGGGCTCGTGCGACTCGACTTTCCACACAGTCTCATCCTTTCTCTGTCCAACTCTCTGACCCCAGGCTTAACCGCTATGCTCTGTCCTACATGTACTCTACTGGTAAAGTCTGGAACACACTCCCTTCTTCTATTTTTCCAACTTCCTATGACTTACACACCTTCAAACGTCGTGTATCGGGACATGTCGGCCTTTAGTTTGACCAGGCTTCCGTCTTTTTCCCCAACTCTGGTGGAATTTTGGTAGGCCTCTGGCCTTTGCCCACCAGAGGTGATATAAAAAAAAAAAAAAAAAATATATATATATATATATATATATATATATATATATATATATATATATATATATATATATATATATATATATATATATATATATATATATATATATATATATATATATATGCGAATTGTAGATCAAGAGTGAGGGTGAAGAGAGAACTATCGGATTGGTTTAGCATAGAAGTGGGATTGAGACAGGGGTTTGTAATATCTCCATGTTATTTAATCTATTGATGAATGGTTTACTTAGAAAAATGGAGAGAGAAGGGAAGAGTATTACGTTGAGAAATATGGAGGGTGAATGTGAAGTGATTGTTTTACTTTTTGCAGATGATGCGGCAGGTGTTGGTGGCAGAATCTGGAGAAAAGATGAGAATACTTGTGAGAGAGTTTGAAGGGAAATGTGCAAACACAGATTGAAATTCAATCCAGCGAAGAATAAAGTTATGAGGATTGGAGGTGGGGATGAGGAAATGTGGAGGGAGGAATTGGTTTGTAGAAGTGTGAGAATGGAAACTTGAGGAGGTGAATGAATTCAAATATCTAGTAATGTTGGGTGGAATGTAAGGGTGGGACGGAAAAAGGAATGAAGAACAGAGTGGTAGAAGGAATGAAAGTATTGGGGGGCCTAAGAAAAGTATGGAAGAAAGGAAAAATTTTGAAAGAAATAAAGATAAGAATATTTGAATGTATGTGTTCACCTTCTGTATTGTATGTGTGTGAAACATAGACGATAAGTGCTCGGTCGAGAAAAAGTTTCAATATCTTTGAGATGAAAGATTTGAGAGCGATATATAAATTGAGAAGGATTGATAGGATTAGAAATGAAAGAATAAGGGAGATGTGTAAATGGAAGAAGGGTGTAATTGATAGAGAGGAGGAGGATGTGCTAAAATGGTTTGGACATATGTGAAGAATGAAAGAGAACAGAATGGTTGGCAAGGTACGTAGATCCGATGTAGATAGGGGATGGGTAGGGAGAGGGGAAGGCCGAAGTGGAGATGGATGGATGGAGTGAGAGTGATTTTGATGGAAGGAATTTGAGTTTAGACGAGGGTAGAAGATTTGTGGAGAATGAGATGGAGGGAGGTGGTGAAAGCGTTGAAAGGTAAGAATAGTTATGTTTGTAAGGGAATTGTGGCGGGCACCACCTCACGAAAGTGGGAAAGGTGATAGTGAAATATATATATATATATATATATATATATATATATATATATATATATATATATATATATATATATATATATATATATATATATATATATATATATATATATATATATATATAATTAACATCCGCATCCGCATCCTCATCAAAATTAACATCCGCATCCGCATCCGCATCCTCATCAAAATTAACATCCGCATCCGAACTTTTCGAAAATTCAAAATCCGCATCCGCACTTTCGAAAATTCAACATCCGCATCCGCACTTTCGAAAATTCAACATCCGCATCCGCATCCGCTCTTCTCCAAAATTCAACATCCGCATCCGCAAATTGGAAAATATGACATCCGATCCATCACTAATATATATATATATATATATATATATATATATATATATATATATATATATATATATATATATATATATATATATATATATATATATATATATATATATATATATATATATATATATATAACCGCTCACGGGCTGAGCCCTTTTCTAAAGGGGGCAGAAATATAACATAGAGAGATAATTTAAAAATTTAATCTGGGCAGAACATATATGAAGAAATGGTATACTAAAATTTAGCAAAACAACGACTATTATAAGGTTACAGATGTGCTAGGGACCTTCATTTCTCAAATTCTGTCACATTAAAATAAGCAAACATTTTTCTGCGAACACAGATATCAAAAATGTGATAAAATAGGAAAAGAACATAGTGAATTTTATTAGCACGAGCAAATGGTCCATATAACCATTTTACATAGAATCAACAGTATCGTGATGCAGAAATCTTATAGAGATTTTAAAATATCTTACCTGTTCCTCTTTTCCTTTGGTAACAAGCACAACGATCCTGCCATCTCTCTGCCGACCTGTTCGGCCCATTCTTTGAACAAGTCTTATTGGAGACTTCGGAGCATCATAGCAAACAATCAAGTCCACTTCACCAATGTCTAAACCTAAAATAAAGAAAAATTTTAACACTTTAAAACTACACTAAAACTTCTATAAAACCATATTTAATGAATTTTCCTTTAACTATAAAGAAATGCAAAAAAAATTTTTTATATATAACTTTCATATATATATATATATATATATATATATATATATATATATATATATATATATATATATATATATATATATATATATATATATATATATATATATATATATATATATTAACTCCAATCACGGGCTGAGCCCTTTTTTAAAGGGGGGGGAGGCAGAAATATAAAATAAAATAAAACCTGTCCAATTCCAGCCTAAAGTAAATATATAGGTGAGCGCAGATGGAGGACTTAAAGAGAGGAAGATTAAAAGCAAAAGCAGCAGGAAAAAACAGATGATGTCAGAGAATTCCACACAACAGAATTGGCTGCAAAAAAAATGAGGCACCACAATGGACAAGCCTGAGGTTTAATATATCCACACAAAATTCGTGCAAAAAATGGCACCCTTTGTGGTACAAAGGCGACACAGCGGTGGAGGAATGCGAGAGGTCAATTCCCTCAAGCAACTGCCGTTATAGTACCTATAGAAAAGAAAGAGTGCACCAGAGTCATATTGCAGAGACAGGGGGTCAAACGACTTTAAAAGTTAGACAATTTATTATTCTTTTAGCCTTGGACTCAACCCTATGCAAAAGAAAGATGAAGCTTGAACCACCCCGAAATGTGAGAACAGTACTCCATACAAAGGCGGGTAAGACCATTATATAATTGGAGCAGCTGCTCAGAAGAAAAAAGTTCCCGCAAACTGAAAAGTATTCCCAGCTCTTTTGAAGCCACCCTAGCAACAATTGCGATATGAGGTTTCAAAGATAATTTAGTGTTTATGTTAAAATAAATAATGTTAATGTTATTTACAGAGCCGTCGAAGGATATAGGAAAGTTGGAAGGTGTTTTTGAGAGGGAGATGTGAAGAAGTTGAGTGTTTAAAGAGTTGAATTTCACAAGGTTAAGGCGACCACACCGGGAAATCCCTTCCAGATCGACAAGAATGGAGTCAGAAAGTTAAAGGTGAGAAGTAACTCTACAAGCAAAGGAGGGAGCAGATTTGAAACGAGAAGAAGAATGGAGAGTTGAGTCATAGGAATAAGAGTGAACGGTAAGAAGTGGAGCTTAGTAGATCGTTGACAAAAAGTAAGAATAAAGTTGGAGATAGAGCAGAACCCTGTAGAACACAACAATTGAGAAAAGAAGGAAGAGGTCGCTCCATCGACAAGTGCCGATAGGGAACTATCTGAGACAAATCTAAACATAAGAAAAGATAAGGAGGAAACCCAAAGGAAGGGAGCTTGTAGAGTAGTAACCCATGCCACACCCGGTCAAACGCCTTGGAAATGTGAAGGGCCACCACACAAGACTCACCACAATCCCTAAGAGCAGACCATAAATCACTAAGATAGGAAAGGATGTCACCAGCAACCTCGAACGTCGAAAGCCGTACTGATGATCTGAAAGAAGAAAGACGATGATCCAGGAAATGAGAGTTAAGGAGAGTTTCAAAGATTTTAGAACATAAGTGAGAGCTATAGGACGATAGTTAGGGGGATCAAAGCGGCTACTCTTTTTCGGGATCGGCTGAATAAATGCACACTTCCAGCACTGAGTAAATGTATTAGTATTAAGGCACTGAGAGTAGAATTGAACAAGAATAGACACCAGCGCAGACAAACACTACCTTAGAGAACGAGGAGGAGTGCCATCCGAGTCGCTGGCCTGTCTGACGTTCATAGTTCTCAGGATCCCAATGACCTGATCATGTGAAATCACAGGTGATGACATGGACACCTGAGAGAAGGTGTAGGAGATTCGGAATCGTTCGTGGTTGAACTGGAGGAAAAAATAGGCCGAAGAGATTTGCCTTTTCAGAAAGAGTATTAGCAAGAGCCATCAGGACGAATAAGAGGAAAGGCAGACTAACAGAAGTTGTTATAGATGTTTTTTGTTAGAGGCCAGAAATTTTTATCAGTAGTAGAACCAAGGAAGTCAGCGCGCTTCCTTTTAGTGAAAGCGCGCTTGGTCCGTCAAATAATATCTCTACGATTCTCAGTTCAATGCAAATTAAGTGATAATATATGAGAATTAGAGTTGCTCCATGCATGACAAACAGTCTCTTTCCTGTAGGTACTCGCCTTTATATATATATATATATATATATATATATATATATATATATATATATATATATATATATATATATATATATATATATATATATATATATATATATATATTAGTGATGGCATCCGCATTCGCGGATGCGGAACATCCGCATCTTCTAAAATTTAACATCCGCATCCGCACTTTCGAAAATTCAACATCCGCATCCGCACTTTTGAAAATTCAACATCCGCATCCGCACTTCTCCAAAATTCGACATCCGCATCCGCATATTAGAAAATATGACATCCGATCCATCACTATATATATATATATATATATATATATATATATATATATATATATATATATATATATATATATATATATATATATATATATATATATATATATATATATATATATATATATATATATATATATATATATATATATATATATATATTCTAAAGAAGTCTTTTCTGCTCCCTCAAAACTTAACACTTGGAAGGCGTACGGTCCTAATGGTATCCTTCCTGAAGTTCTCAAAACTTATGCTTCAGGGCTTGCACCCTTCCTTGGTAAACTATTTCGTCTATTTCTTTCTACTTCAACCTTCCAATCTTACTGGAAACGTGCGCTCATTCAGCCTGTGCCGAAAAGGGGGACCCCTCTCAACACTCTAACTATCGTCTCAAATTTCTTTAACCAATATTGCTATGAACAATCCACAATGAAAGAATAAGGGAGATGTATAAATGGAAGAAGGGTGTAATTGATAGAGAGGAGGGTGTGCTAAAATGGTTTGGACTTACGTGTAGAATGAATGAAGACAGAATGGTGGGCAAGGTACTTAGATCCGATGTGGATAGGGGTAGGGGGAAGGGAAGGCCGAAGTGGAGATGGATGGATGGAGTGAGAGAGATTTTGATGGAAGTAATTTGAGTTAAGAAGAGGGAGAAGATTTGTGGAGACAGAGAGAAATGGAGGGCGGTGGTGAAAGGGGTTGAAAGGTAAGAATAGGTGATCCCACGAAAGTGGGATAGGTGATAATGAAATATATATATATATATATATATATATATATATATATATATATATATATATATATATATATATATATATATATATATATATATATATATACCATTTTTTTTTACCTTCTCACCCCCTGACCACCCCCTGTTGAGGCGGCCACACTTCGCTAATGAAGCCTCCCGCCGCAGTCGGTCTCGTCCAGAGATCTTCAAAGAAGTGATGCCCCAGAAGATTTTGGGGCGACAGTTGGAGGGACAGTCTAAAAGAAAGTGATTTACGGTCTCCGGGGCCCTTTTGCATCTGGTACAAGTGGAAGATGTTGCCTGGTTTAAATTGAAATTGTGTTTGTAATGTTGTAAGTTTGGGTGGTGCCCGCATCTCAATCTTGCTAGTGAGATTTGTAAGTGTCTTGGGAGGTTATTGGAGTCGGTGTTTATTTCGGGAGGGGATTCGTTAAGGATGCTGTTTGGAGGTCTGTTGATCATATATGAAGTGTGTTAGTTGAGTGTGTATATGTTTGGTTGTTGTGGTATTGGGGGGAGGAGGGGGTATGTGATTTAGGATCTGTTTGTAAAAGGCGCCGGTGGACGATGGAGGCTGTGTTAGACTCTGTGGGGTAGGTTGTAGGAGAGTATTGTGACATGGGTGAGTGGGTAGACGTGTTTTTGCGTAAAATTGGGTGCCTATCATTTCGAGGTGATTCCTTATAGGTAGTATCTTGGTTTCGTTATGTAGGTGTTGTTGAGGGGTTGTGCGTGTGCAGCCGGTGATGGTGCGAAGGGCTTTATTTTGCGTTATTTGGAGTGTCGTTAAGTTGTGGTCGGAGAGCAGAGGGTGCCAGACAGGGGAGGCGTAGTTAATGGTGGGGCGTATAAATTGCTTGTAGATAGCAATTGAGGTTTGTATGTTGTTGTTTATGTCTGTGTTGGCCACTGTTTTGAGGATGTTGAGTTTTCTGATTGCGGCTGATGTGGTATTTTGAATGTGCTTGGAGAAAGTGAGGTAAGTGTCAAATGTTAGGTCGAGAATTTTTGGGGTTTTGTTGAGGGGTATGGGGGTGTTG
>SEYY01005729.1:52500-59383 GCA_009176605.1 Armadillidium nasatum | reverse complement strand
GCACTTATTTTGTGGAATAGAAACAGTTGCCAGATTCCATTAACTTACAAACATACATGAAAAATTTCATATTTACAGACATTTTGGATAAATATATATATATATATATATATATATATATATATATATATATATATATATATATATATATATATAATATATATATATATATATATATATATATATATATATATATATATATATATATATATATATATATATATATATATATATATATATATATATATATATATATATATATATATATATTGAGAAAAGAAAGATCTATTTCAGAGGTTGTAATGTTCCTTTAAAACCAAAGGGAATAGTGCGTGCACTTCCGGGAATACTTACACGTTTACCTTCAGTCATACGGAATCGTTTGTTCCCTGTTTGTATTGTCATATTTCCAAGACGATCGGCTCTGAAACGTGTAGTTGGTACGGTGAAGGTGGTATCTCTATTATTTTCGGTATGCTCGTGCTGAATATTTCTTAAGTCTTTATGTTTTGCTTTATATTCCGCTGTATCCTGATGTTCCGGTGAATACATCTGACTGATTGCTTTAGCTGTTACATCATGATCCTTCAAACAGTTCTGGTATCTTATATGTTGTTCATTTTCAGCTGTAGTGTTATCTACTTTATCAAGAACTATTCGAAGCATATTCTCAAAATTGATGGCTTCTGACGAAGCTCTATTTAAAGATATTCCCTTTGTCTTGAGAATATGATCAAATTTACCATCAGCTTTAACGACACGAATAGAGTAACTCTTTGGACCTACACAAATAAAGCTATCAGCATACGCACCAGGTCCGAATTCGGCTATCTCATCTGTAAAATTTCCAAGAAACTGGCCTGTCTGAGGAAGCTCTACTCCTTCTTCAGCAGCAAAAATACAGCTATCTGTATCACAGTATAGGGCTCGACCGTTTGTTTTTTCTAAAAGATTATACAATTCTACTCGTGCATAAGCTGTTGTGAATGATGCTATGGCCAGATTTGTAGATTTTGCAGTGGTTTCCTCGTATTCAGTATGCCGGACCCTTGAAATATACCGACCTCCCTGCGACTAGAACGTCATGAATCTCCAACTCACGACATTGGAACAATTTGAAGAGTTCTACCTCTGTCTCTGAGACTATATCTTCAACTTCCGGTGTCCGCATAGCCATTCTTCCCCACAAGGAATTTAACATCAATTTAGAAATATATCTCATTGCTGGATTCTTCTCCTTCATCTTCTCTACATCCAACTCGACGCCCTCCCTTTCAAAGAAAGCCATTGCGAATGTACGAAGTTCTTCTATTGTTCTCACTCCGTCAGGATACCCCGAAGCTTCAGTCTTCCATTTTAGAAATGTTTGTACAAATTTGATGAAAACGTCTGAAGACTGTACAAATGCCCATACCTCAAAGATTTTCAAAATTCTGTAACCTTTCAATACAGCTTTCTCTAACTCTACCGAGGTATAAACACCCTTAAATGCTCTCTGATACGCATTATGATTACACTCATCTTTGTTTTCATCTTCAGCACATAATCTGCATAATGGAAAAACAAGCTTACCTTTCACTCTTAATGGAAGAACAGGGAAATATAAATCCTGAGGAGGTAAAACCTGAATATACGCAAGACCAAAATAAGTTGTCCCGAGCTCATTTATAAAATTGGGAATGGAAGGTAACCTTTCTCCCACGATCTTCATAGGAGTGCCTATAGGAAACATCTTAGTTTTCTGAACGAAAGGATACAAAGAAGTAAAATCGTAATAATACAACTTTATCTTTCCACCTGTAGACGGAAAATAATTAGTGAAAACTTCCGTTCTTCCGCCAAAAAGCGCATCTCCAGGGGATAGTCTAGCATTTATTGTAGAGTTAGAAACGCTGTTCACATAATCTCCTAATTTTACTTTCTCCTGCTTCCTCCTTATTTTTATATGTAAAGTATTTTTCAACTTTTCCCATGCACAGCCCCAAATTGAAATAACTTCATACCCTTCCTTTTTATAATTCTCTTCTTGTACGGCTGTTGCTCTTTTCCTATCCAGTCTTGATGCATCATATAATACCCCCTCAGGAGCACAATCATGACCGTGAAACAAACATCCATTAAACAAAAGAACTACTTCTTTTTCCTCAGGGTCAAGTAAATGTAATTCGTTCTGTTGACTCGCTGTAGGATGAGTCTCGTCCCATAAATCTATCATATTGTCAATATCAACATCAGCACTTGCTCTCGACCTGGTTGGTACCAGTGAGGTATCTTCACTACTTAGATCAACAAAATTAACTTTTCGCCTAACCACTACCTGCCTTTCCTTGGCTTTCCTAACAGGGATAGGCTTAACCGGGTTTGCTGATCTAAGTGCACTTAACAATTCCTTGGTATTGTTAAAATTTATCTCAATAGGTTTCGCTGGAATCATTTGTACGTTTTCTCCCTCCTCCTCATCACTACTTAACTCAATAACTTCAGGTTCGACTATTGGTTGTGCTGCTGCTACTTGAGCCCTAGCAGGGAGAATACGATGCTCTTCTACTCTTTCATCACCATCACGCTGATCCTGTATACTTATGATTTTACCATTCCTTCTCAATTTCTCGTACTTTTCAGTCTCCATTTCAAACTCAATGTCGGTATCTTCAGAGTACTCACGTAACCGGGTGATCGTCGGCATATCCATTTTCGAATACCCATCTGGGAAAGAAATATTCCCTCTGGGTTTCAAGACACGTTCACCGCCATTCCTAGCATGCTTTATTTCCTGTCCCGTGTATTTTTCAAAAAAAGTCAACCATCGAATGCCTTCGTAACTAAACTTCTTCTCTTTTACTCTCCCAATATTCGCAATCATGTTTTCACCCATGAAATGCGTTCGGAAAATTCTAAAAGTTAAAGAAGCTATAGTGCAACACTCCTCAAGGCAATCAATTTGGAATTTCGTTATAAAAATTTTCCTAAAAGCTTCAAAACTCTGTCTTAAAATCAATACGTCTTGTTTACAGTATGTAACACATTCCTGTAAAATATCATACTCCCTTCCTGAATTTTTAAAGTCAGCATGAAACTCTAAAAATTCTTTCTTTTCTTTTTCAGTCATCCTTTCTGTTTCAAAATATTCTATTTCTGGAATCGGACCTACATATTTCAGGTGTCTCTCCGTAAGGAATTTATAGGGGAACACTCCTTTAGCCAGTGTAATGTCGTTCAGACCCATGCACTTTGAAAGTTTAGATAAAGCACAAGGCATGTAAAGTAGGGTGTCTCTAAACAAAATGTTATGAGATGCCCCCATCGATATTATACGTGTTCCTCTTTTTAAGGGTTTCGAAGTAAAAATATCAGCCCCTGGTCTTGAAAGTAAACGGGCGTATACGAACTGTCCATCGAAACGCCCTGCATTGTGAGCACAGACAATAATAGTAGCATTCTGGTGTGTTTTTGAGAATTCTAACAGATAAGTGATAAACTGATCTACAGGGCAATGTGTGAAAGGGGTTCCTTCTTCTTCTTGTTCCTCCTTTACAACAAACACTCTAGTTCTCTCCCCACATTTTTCACATCCATTTTCTCCTTCAATGTCTGTACATTCATGACAAACAATTTGAGAAACCAGAATGTAGGGGATCATCGCTACATTATCGTCAGTCGGCTGTATGTTTGTTTCATCTATGGGATCCACCAGCTGTTTCTGTTGATACGTTTCTATATCATAATAGAGAACGTGGACATCTTTTTTCTTATACCAGTCTTTAGCTTTTTTCGGAAGAGTCTGAATGTAACATTCATGCACACTTGAGTGGGATCATATTTCTTATAGCAGACTGGACATGAAATATTTACGCAATCATGCCGCATCCGTACCCTGACTATCAGCTAATATGGCTTTATAACATTTTGAGCAAAGTTTGTTCTTCGTGCATACACCGTTTTCTAAATGGTACGCTAAACATTGCTCGTCGTAAAACCATCGATTACAAGCGTTACAAGTTCTAAATTCTCCATCAAAGTGAGCTTCTCCGTTACAAATACTGTTTAAACATTGCCCACATTTCGAATACTCACACTCGGATTCTAGATGATGAACAAGTCTGCTAGTGAAATTATAACATAAATTACAGAAAATTCTTCCTTTGATGCTGCCCTGATTAACACTCTTAATACATTTCTTGATGGTATCTTCAGTGAATGGGTAATAGTGAGTGTTTTCATGATCGTACCCTAAAATGAAGAGTGGATGCTCTCTGTTTGTATTTTTTGGGTAGTAAACGTGTAACAATCCTTCATTACGACGATCTGTGCCAAAAACAAACACTCTAATATTTTTCCTTTTTTCAATCTCTTGAAAATTTGCAGCATGAAATACTTCTTCATAGTTAAACCCACACTGCTTAGCAATATCTCTTCCAAGGGATCTAATTGATCCAACGCTAACATTGCATATCTCCATTCCTCCTTTTATTTTTTCAAGTACAGCTAGAGCATTGAAAGTACAGCCTGTCAGATCTACTGATGAATCAGCTCGACTTTTCTTTAAATGTCTTTTAATAATTTTTCCAGTAAATGTAACCCCTTTAGGTGTTAGAGGGCCATTGCCTAGTGGTATGTGAGCGATCTGTGCATGTACAGTCGTGAACAAAAGTTCGTTCCTATTAAGCTGGAAATAAATATTTATATAAAATGGAGATCATTTCAGGTTCAGCCAACCACAGTTCAATTAAGCCCCTCTCAATGTTTTTATTTTCTTTTTATTCAAAATAGAGCTTTTATGAAATGATCTCCATTTTATATAAATATTTATTTCCAGCTTAATAGGAACGAACTTTTGTTCACGACTGTACATTAAAATCTTGAAATGCAGCAGAGTCTGCACTCTGGAACGCCTGCTCGAGTCTTCCTGCAACATAATTATTTATTGATGAATCCCCTATATAACGGTGAGGCACTTGGATATAATACTCTAAATCCCTATCATCATTGTTAAATATAAAGGCAAGTCGTACAAAATATTCACGACGTTCTCTCATATCTCTGCGTATTTGGCCAATAACACGTTCAATAACGTCTTCAAATCCATTTTCTAAATCATTTAAAATGACAGGGTTATTAACTCCTTACATTGTATCTAGCGTTTTGTATTGGTCCAGACCTCCGATTAACACTCAAAGTTCTTACCCTCACGACTTCTTCGTTATTAGCTCTTGCTCTCTGTCTCGAAGGGCCTGATTCATGAGCGGAATCATCATTGGGGCGTTTACGGGGGGTCATCTTAACAAAACTGAAATATATATATATATATATATATATATATATATATATATATATATATATATATATATATATATATATATATATATATATATATATATATATATATATATATATAGGGCACCAGTTGTCTTAATTACTTTTCATTTCTAAAAAAAAAAATCTTATATGATAGAACAGAAGATTATTATTTTATACTAAATATTTTTCTCTTTAATAAAAGAAGAGAGCTAATTAGAATTTTTTTCACCATGGAAATATATATATATATATATATATATATATATATATATATATATATATATATATATATATATATATATATATATATATATATATATATATATTACTATGTTTTAGTAGTTTTTACTACAAAATCGATTCTAGAAAAAGAAATAAAAGAAAAGAAAATAATTTTTAAGAATAAAAAGAAATGAATTTTTAAAAGAAAAGAGGAAAAGTAGAAGAAACAATTTAAAATGATATAAAAGAAATAAATAAAATTTAAATAGAAAAAATAGAAATGAAGAAATAAAATGAAAAATAGAAATGATATAAAAAATTGAATTTTTGTTCTGATTTTGAAAAAATTAGAGAGAGGAAAAGTAGAAGAAACAAATTAAAATGATATAAATGAAATTTAAATAGAAATGAAGAAATAAAAATAGAAATGAAATAAAAGAAAATGAAACAGAATAAGGAAAAGAAGATACAATTGAAAGTGATATAAAAAGAAATAAATGAAAAATACGAGAAAAGGGAAAAAGAAAATAAAGTAATAGGAATTAGTGAGAAAAAAGTAGAATATAAAATAGAGTAAAAATAATAAGTTAATTTTCAGCTCAGGGAAGATAAAAAAGATTTTTCTTACCTGTTTACACTCGAGATAAAAATGGAATCGGAGATGGAATACGGGTGGAGATGTAAATAACCAGGGTCTTTTTTTCTGTCTGAAAATTCTTACAGCGTCAACCTGCAAAAACTTTTTTAAATTAGAATCTAATTGTCTGGATATATATATATATATATATATATATATATATATATATATATATATATATATATATATATATATATATATATATATATATATATATATATATATATATATATATATATATATATATATATATATATATATATATATATATATATATATATATATATATATATATATATATATATATAGAGAGAGAGAGAGAGAGAGAGAGAGAGAGAGAGAGAGTTGTATGTATGTTTATACGAGAAAAAATAATTTACGAAAAAAGAAATGTAGAATAAAAATATCGAATACTGCAAAGATGAGACAGTTGTCCTAAAATTCGAACCAAGTTTAGTTACAACCCTGATGGTCTAGAACAAAAAAAGAAAACAACAATTACCACTTTTGGTCTAATAACAATTCAATCAACAACAATAATAAAAAGAGTAATAATAATAATAATAATAATAATAATAATAATAATAATAACATAGGACTTAACTATCATTAAAAAGCGTTGCCGATTTTTGAAAAAATTAATTATAATATAAAATAGACAAATAACTACGTTAAAGTAACTCGATAAGAAAAAATAATCATTAAAGCATGCAAATAGTAAAATAA
>SEYY01005729.1:0-47500 GCA_009176605.1 Armadillidium nasatum | reverse complement strand
CTTTTAGTTTTTTATTCTTGTATTTCAAGACAGCCCAAACACTTTCAATTCACTGTGTATGGAACCATTTGTTGTTGGATTTACAAATATATGACTAACCAAGTACGCCACATAAACTAGTATAAGCCTATCCTAACCTAACCTAACGAAAAAAAAACCTAGCATAACGTAACCTAACCTAACCTAACCCAACCTTACCTAACCTAACCCAACCTAACCTAACCTAACCTAACCTAACGAAACCCAACCCATCCTAACCTAACCTAACCTAGTAAATAATTAGTATTAAACCACTCTATATTATACTGAATATCACACATTTTGAACTATTTAAAAAAAAGTATAACAACGATGGAAAAGGTAATTCGAAACCGAGTCATTTTTTAACAAAAAAAAAAAAAATTACTTAAAATAAATATACTCGTAAATGTGAAGCTCAATAATAAATATAAAGTTTACTTTCTGTTTAAAATTTCATTTATGAGTTTATTTTTTAAACAATAAATAATTTTGTATTTTTGCGGGTAAAAGTGAATAAAATTTCTTTAATATTTTAGGGAGATAAAAGTCATGGTTTATTTTACTTGTCCCTATATATATATATATATATATATATATATATATATATATATATTATATATATATATATATATATATATATATATATATATATATATATATATATATATATATATATATATTAAAGTAAACACTGATCATGACCCTGAATTAGCAGTGGAGGTGATTTACAGAGGGAATAAAACTTCGAAAAAAGTAGAAAATCTTCCTATATAAACAAACATTTCTAATTTCAGATTAAATTGAAATTTAATTAATTAAAGATTTAACCTTAACATCAAAACTGGTATTGTCTTGTAATCTATTGAATACTTTCATTACGTTTTATAAATATCTAATTTGAAAAGTAAAATACGCAATAGGTATATTTTATGAAAATTGTTTTTCCCCTATAATATGCCTATAGGCCTCTACTCTTTCTCTTGTATGATATGACCTCCTCCTCCTCCTCCTGAGTCAGACAAAATGTCCCCATCATGCAATTTGGACGCGCCTGAAAAGGATACACATTTTGCTTAAATGTTATTTTATTAAAAAAAGAAAACTGCTCAAAATGTCTAGAGTTATAAAAAAATATCCTTGATTCGATACTAAGGATAAAATATCGATATATGGCTGAAAATGTCATCGATATTTTTCAAAACTATTGAAAAAAATATCAATATCGATATATATCCATCAATAATTTGGCCTTGAGAATAAGGTCAGTAAAAATCAATATGGAATAATAACGTAATACTGAAAAATATGTATATCTCCAAATTAATAAGGAAATTACTAAATTAAAAATTTTTATCTTCATGTTATATGCATTACAACAGATAACGGTGCATATTTCTGTGCAGCCTTTCGGGTGGATGCTCATGGAGATACGGGTGACGAAGAGGAAGAAGAGCAGGTACCGATTCCAGAGACAGTGGTTACGTCTGAAGAGATGGAGCAAATTAGTGACCCAGAGGTTTTGTTGACAAAACCTCTCCAGCTAGAAAATCTGCTTGAAGAACATGATGCCCTTAGCGTACTTTAACATCGCCGTTGCATCTCCCACACATTACACATCTTGGCTACTTCGAATGTTCCTTGCTGGTCCTCATGTGCCAAGGATCCATTTAATAAGACACTTGCCAAAGCACAGGCATTATGGAATGCCCAAAATAGGAAAACTACAACTGCTGCGAGAACCAAGGAGTTGGGAACAAAGCTTAAAACACCAAATATACTCGCTGGAACTCCCTGTACGATGCTATGAAAGATCTGCTTAAGAACCTTGATGGTAGCATGACACAAATCAACAAAATTTTTATGGAACAAAAGCCTTGTCTTCAGTATTTAATAAAATTGATAAAGAGGTAATTGCTGAGTACATCGAAATAATGACGCCTATTTCTGTTAGGCTGGAGATGTCGCAGGATGAGAAGAATGCGTACGTGGGAGTCCTATTTCCTAACCTTTTCCTCCTCAAGAACAATCTCGTGGAAATGCAACGAGAGGTGCAAAAATTTAACTATGCCAAAAACTTAGTCAGCCACTTGTTAAAGCAACCAAAGCCAAACAAAGGGAAAGAAAAGGGGTTTGAACCGAGGTTCAGCAGTATCTATGATGATTTTGATTTACTTATGGCAACAGTCAAGCACGTTCATTTCAAACTAGGAGTGGTACGTAGGTTAAATGAGGGATGGAACTGTCAAGATGAGGATATTGGAGGAAATAAATGGTAATATTTCATCGAATTTTTCTCCTCCATATCAAGGCACTGAAGGTGATGAGACTGAATCTGAAATGGAGCCATTCAAGGTGAGTTATTTTTATAATTTGGGACAAACTTTAAGCATCTCATATATATATATATATATATATATATATATATATATATATATATATATATATATATATATATATATATATAATATATATATATATATATATATATATATATATATATAGGGTGGTTAAATTTTAAGTGCCGATGTTGATTTTGAATACAACACAAATTACTTTACATTATGTATCTTTCCATGGTTCAAATTGAGTAAGTCTGAAATTGAAAAAAGTCAAATGAAATGCAGCAAAAAACTTGACGTTTAGGTGTGGTTCACATTCAACATCGGCCCATACAATTTAACCACCCTATATATAATACACTGATATAATGTTCAAATGAAACTTAAAAAAGATTTGAATTTTTGATACCATTTCTAAATATTTCAGAAATAGAAGGCCCCATATATCCAGCAGACACCTCAGGAGGAGAAGTTTGGACGAACCTTGGATAGCTGGGCTGCAGTAAATGTTCACCACTGTATCCCTCTCATTAGGAACCTGTTTCTGCGTTAATACCAGGAGGTCTAGGTGGACTTGTTTATTAAGTATAATGTCCTATTAGAATCTCTTCGGACGTGGAGAGGTTGTTTAGTTAAGGCTCTGACATTAAAAGACCAAAGAGGGCAGCCATGGCATCAAGCAATTTTGAAAATTTTATCTTAAGGAAAGGGAATATGACCCTGTTTAGAATGCAAGAGGAGAGCTACAGGTAGGAAAAGAGCATAGATAATTGAATAAATAAGATTAAAATCTTTCTCCTTTGTTGTTATATATTTGCGTCTTTCAAATAAAATTTTTGTTTTGTTTTGTTTATTTTTTTGCTCCTAAGTTTGTGCTTTAAAAAACAATTTGATTTGCGGACATTTGCACTTTTGTTGTTCGCGGACTAAATTTTTGAAATAAATGTGCGCTTTTGCTTTTGTGCGCTTTTGCTTTTGCTCACTAAGTTTTTCCAATTTGCCCTCTAAAATTTAAAGTTGCGCGCCCACCTCATATATATATATATATATATATATATATATATATATATATATATATATATATATATATATATATATATATATATATATATATATATATATATATATATATATATATATATATATATATATATATATATATATATATATATATATATATATATATATATATATATATATATATATATATATATATATATATATATAAACTGCCAAAAGGATCAAGGCAGACTTCAAACATTTTAAAGAAATCTAATGCTGACTAGTTTCGGGTGAGAACTTCAACCCATTCTCAAGGTTGACAATTGAGTGAACAATACAACGATTAAAGTTTCAAAATTATAGTAAGAAAAAATATAAAATTATATTTCAAATGTCGAAATCTGACTTCAAAATAATAATATTCGAATGCAAATATTCATTTAATGTAGGTTTGTTGTGCCAAATATATAAAGATTCCAGCAAATGGAAGTCTGGCTCATGCTCAAAATCCAAAATTTTAAAGCTTGATTCTATTATTGAATGATTTAATCAGAGAAAATGAGTATTAATAGCAGAATAGAGCAATGATGCAACTGGTTCAAAGTTCTGTGCTCAGCAATGCGGGCTGAAAGACTTTGAGTAATCTTTCCAATATAGGCAGCATCACAGCTACCACAATTATATTTATATATCACTGATGAGCAAAAAGGTGTAGGAAATCTTTCCATAGACTTGAACACTTGCCAGTTTTGCTATTATTATTAAAAACTAGTTTAATATTAAGATCGGGTATTTCTTGTTAAAAATTGCATAAATTTTTCTTTCAATTTGGTAACTAATTTTCCCCAAAAATGGCAATTTGAGGAATAAAAGTTCTTTAGTTAAAGTTAATTTGGCTAGAAGAGGTTTTTGAAATTTTAATGAGCACCTTTTTCTAAAAAATATTCAATGAGAGAGCTGGGAAATCTATTTTAAAGAAAATGTGATTTTAAGAAGTTCAATTCATTTGGTAGATTATTGTCAGACGAGAAAATCTTATATGCTCTATTAAATAATGTCTTCACGAAAGTTTATTAATATGAGGCATAAAAGAATCGTATTTAGGTGCTAATCAAGTAAATATTGGCTTCCAATAAACATTGGTCCTGAATTTATTTTCTTTATATATATATATATATATATATATATATATATATATATATATATATATATATATATATATATATATATATATATATATATATATATATATATATATATGGAATGAGGTTGTATTTATAATTTTTAATTTTTTAATAAATATTTTTAATTATTAATAAATTGATATGATGGTCGATATATCGCTCCTTATGTACGATATATCGAGTATGATATCGATGTATGAGAATCGATATATGGTGGTAGCATTCTAGAAATAAAAGCCGGTTGGAAAACATCTCGTTTTTGTAACTTTGTGTTACTTTGTAAATAACTTACAGAAAATAAAATATTTACTACGAATTCTTGGAATGAGGTTGTATTTATATTTAATTTTTTAATAAATATATTTAATTATTAATAAATCAATATGATGGTCGATATATCGCTCCTTATGTACGATATGATATATCGAGTATGATATCGATGTATGAGAATCGATTAGCCTAAAAGATGGTCATTATGCAGGATTTTGCTCTCCCATAATATTGAACTAAAAAACTGATTTTTATTAAAAAATTAATAGTACTTTTATGAATCTTTACATTACTTTATGCCTAGAATTGAAAATTAGTTATAACCAAAGTGGCTCTACCCTAAAACACGAAATGCATGGTAATAGTGCAGTTTGTACTCTCTAAAGTTTCTTAAGTTTTCATCATTAATATCCAATGAAAAGTGATTTGTAGTGAATGTGCTTTAGTAAACTGTGATATTTAATAAAATAAACATTTAAATAAATTTTCAAAACAGTAATAATAATAAAGATAAATAAAGAATTAATAGAAATTCCAGCCTAACCTGGTCAACTGGTCTTTATGCAGCATTTTGCTCTCACATAAAATTAAAATAACTTACTTTTTATGTAGAAATTAAATAGACATTTTATGAAAATTTCAATTGCCTTAGCCCTCCAACTGAAAATAAGCAGACTAAGCTATTCTATAAAACGTGCATGGTGATACTTTAGAATAGGACTCTGAAGAAAAATTTAAAGTTTATCAGTGGTATCAAATGAAAAGTGATTTATAAGGACATTGTTTTATAAAGCTGTGATATTAAATAAGCTAAATAACATTGACATAACTTTTGAAAATATATATATATATATATATATATATATATATATATATATATATATATATATATATATATATATATATATATATATATATATATATATATATATATATATATATATATATATAGAAGTAAATTGGCTGCTATATACAAGCCTAGGCTAGGAGTGGATAGCTATATTCATACCAATTAACTAAGCAACTGCTACATAATTTCACCTACTTAAAAAAAATAAAAATAAAAAAAAAATATAAATAAATAAATAAAACTAAATAGATAAATATATATAGTAAGGACGATATAACACATTTCTACGATGCCTTCAAGAAAAAATAATAAAAATAGGCCTAACAATAACAACATATTAAATCCTTCGACCTCTGGGATCTCTATAATTCAAGTAGCAGTTGATAATGAAACCAATACTAATGAAACCAATAACAGAGGCACAGAAAGGCCAATTCAACGAACTTCAGGAAGAAGTTCTTCCAGTGAAAGTTCATCTTCCAGAAGTCCGTCACCTCAAAATAGGAAAACTCTTACTACTCAAGATTTACCAAAATTCGATAAGAGAGACATCTTAAAGTGGTTGAACAAAATAGAATGGCTATTCCTACTTTATTTTGTGAATAAGCCTATCGAGAGAATTCAACTTATTGGACCATTATTACCTTCCTCCGTTATCTCCCAAATTCAACCACCTTTAACCGACAATACTTACGAGGAGTTTAAAAAAGTGTTGCGAGCTAACTATGCACCTTCGGCTCGGGAAAGAGTTGCGGACTTGTTTCAACAGAAATTGAAACCTGGTGAAAAACCCTCAGAATATTTAAATAGAATTAGGCTATCCCTTGGAGATTCTCCATTCGAAAGTATGATACAAAATAATGAAACAGTCGCAAAAGAAATGTTTCTACATGTATTACCAGAAGACACGGCAGCAATGCTGGAAGTATTAACAGGAGATCTCTCAATTCATAAAATGGCCAAAGCTGCGGATAAATATCTGAGTCGCAGAAACAGAATTGCAGCAGACCATTACTGTAATGATTCTGTTAATGCCATAGCCCCTTTTTCTACAAGAACCAGAGAACTGACACTTCCACCTTCAAATTCCTTCCTCGCTCGCGAAGTGGCTAAACTATCTTCTCAGGTTGCAGAGGCGATTAAAAAAGTAGACGACCTTAAAACAGTTTCATAAGATGGACATAAGGGTGACGAAACTTGAAAATAGTCGGACAAGAGGCTACTCAGATAGGGGCAGGTCACCTTCAAGATTTAGGCCGGAAGGTCCCCTATGTTTTTATCGTCACAAGTATCGAGAAAAAGCTACACGATGTCAAGGAGGTAGTTGTCGATGGGCACCCAGGGAAGCTCAACTTTCTACATCAGGACCATCTCTTTCAACCACTCAGGGAAACGAATCATAGGGGTTAACAGCCCCTCAAAAAAGAAATTAAGAAATTTAATAATAAAGTGCAGTGTATAATAGTTAGTGATAAAAATGTCAGTATTAAATATGAAAAATTAAGAAAGGAAGAAGGTAAAAGCTACTCCCTGGCAAATGAGGTTTATACTATTGCAAATAATGATACTAATTCATTTCATAATTATATAAATAATAAAAAGTATAACAATGTTCAACTTCATGGGAATGAGATTGCTACTGCTGATTTAAAACCATCTGTTTTAAACGAAAGCGTATCTCAGTCTAGTGAACTTGAGCATTGTTCTAAATATAAAAGTTTTAAAAATAAAAATATGCATTATCAACATGGTGGAAAGCCAGTCTTTGAACAAGAGCCATCAGCTCTTTGCAAATATACTACGATGCCAGTTGAAAATGCAAATTTTTATCAGGGTACAATGACTCCAAAAATTATGAATGTTTTAAATATGTCTAAAACCAATTTAAAATTAAACAGTCTTTACCGTATTTTTGATGCTAAATCTAAAGAATTTTACGTAATCGACTCAGGAAGTACAGTATCTTGTTTTAAGGCTTCTGAAGAAGATAAAAAAGGAACCTATTGGTTTCCTTATAGCTGCTAATGGTACTAAAATAAATATTTACGATGTTAAAACAAAAACTGTAAATTTTTTCATGCGTATAGAGTATGTGCATACTTTTATACATCGTGATATAGTTTGTAATATTTTGGGGCTGGATTTTTTTGAAAAGTATAATTTTTTAATAGATTTTAGTAACCATAAGATTATAGATGCCCAGACAGGCAGTTCTTGTGATGTAATTGTAGGAAATGATGTAGAGTCTGTACCCTTAAAAAGAATTCATCATTTTGTTAATGCTACTCTCTCTCCCAGTTTGCCTTTCGGGCCTTCTCTTTAATCTATTATTTAATTTTAAGGAATTATTTACTGATATATATTTAAATGATAGCTCAGAGATATGTAATAATGGTAGTAGAATGGTAAATGAAAATATAGTTAATGGTAAAAATAATGCTGGGGGTAGCAATATAAACAATTCTTCCTTTAGGTATAATAATAGTAATAAAATTAAAAATAATGGTAAAAATATTAGTAATATAAATAATAGTGATAGCAGTGTATTTAAAAATAAAGTGTTAAAATTTCCCCTTACACCCGCAGAGTATGAGGCCTTAAAAGAGGTAGTCCCCTATAAATTTCAGGTAAGAGGACCATCAATAAATATTAAAAGAAGAAGAATCTCTACATGCTTACATGACAAAGCTAAAGTGGAGATAGGCAGGTTAGTTAATGCTGGGGTCTTATCTCCCTCATATTCACCATGGGGTTTTCCAATTTTTGTTCTGCCAAAACCTTCAGGTGGAGTCCGCATTGTAGCTGACCTGAGGCTTCTCAATAAAAGAGCAGTGCGTGACAATTTTAGCCTTCCCAATTTAGGAGATTTTTCGAATATACTTTCTGGTGCTAAAGTGTTTTCTGTCCTTGATCTCAAGAAGGCCTTCTATAATTTAAAAGTTCACCCCGATTGTAGAAAGTTTTTAACAATTAACACTCCATATGAGAGTTTTTCTTATAACAGTATAGTTGAAGGTTTTCATTCTAGTCCCACCAGTTTCACTAAATATATCTCTTTAATTCTTTCTCGTATTCCTAATATTTTCATCTATATTGATGACATCCTAATTGCTACTCGAACTCATGAGGAGCATTTAAAAGTCTTAGAAATGGTATTTGATAGGTTAAATTATTTTAATTTAAAATTAAGTGCAGACAAGTGCAAAATTGCCCAACCAAAGGTTACATATCATGGTTTTGATGTGTCAGAAGGTTTAATGTTTCCTAGTGAGGATAAAAGTCTTTCTATATTAAACATTCCGAAACCTAAGACTATCTAAAGATCTACGTTCTTTCTTAGGAAGTTTAAACTATTTCCGATCTTCACTTCCTGGAATTTCTAATATTTCTCCTCTTATTTCATTTCTAAAAGGCGCTCCATACTCCCAACGTAGAGTAAGATGGAATCCTGAGGCTGAAGAAGCATTCAATCTGGCAAAATTGACTCTGAAAAATGCTGTTCCTTTGGGTTTTCCATCTAATAGTGCCAAAATATCAATTTTCTCAGATGCCAGTCAGACTGCCTTGGCTGGTGTTGTAGTTTCGACCGGAAATGAAAAAACTTCCACTTAAATTCTATAGTTATAAATTAAACCCAACCGAAATGAGCTATAACATTTTTAGCAAGGAACTCCTTGCCTTGGTTAAAACTGTGAAAAAATTTCAGCATGTCGTAGAAGGAAGAAAGATAGATGTGTTTTGTGACAATCTCTCAGTCACACAGTCACTTAAAAAAGAGACTGATGCTAATCACTTGCTTGCAAGGGAGCAGCGTTACCTAACTTTCTTGTCTGAATATGATTTGAGCATAACTCATATTAAATCTGAAGAGAATATTCTTGCTGATTATTTGAGCAGAAATCCTGCTGAGCAGCCAACTAACAGTTCACTGAAATTATCAACTCCTTCAAATACTGCAGAAAATGCAGATCCAACAAGCCCTTCACTCCAAGTTGGAAGAGAAGACACTGTTACGGAAGTCTTTCCTGAAGCAATCTTTGATGAAGCATTGGTCACACCAGAGCAGGATTCTTTAATAGAGGATGACTGTCATTCACTGTCATCTATTTTCCATATTTCCGCCAATGAAGTGTTTAAGCTATTTCAGTGTAAAATTGATTATAAAGAACTTCAAGCAGCACAAGAAACAGATGTGCAACTGCAAAAATATTTAAATAAGCAAGAAAATACTAATCTCAAGCTGACCAAGCGAAACTATTATTATAAAAATGACCTACTGTCTTTGGTTGTCGATGAATCTATTCCACTTTCACCTCGTATCTTTGTTTCTGAATCTTTCATTATACCTGTTATTTCCTATTCGCATTCACTTGGGCATTTTGGATTCAAGAAAACTCTGGCATCTCTTAGGAAGCGTTTTGTATGTAAGGATATGCCTAAATACACAAAACAATTTGTTCTAAGTTGTGATTCATGTCAGAGATCTAAATCGTTACGCAAAATACTCCCACCATATGAATCTTACCAGCCAGTTTCGGCAAAATTTCAGGTGGTTCAAATGGACATTCTTAAAATGCCTCCATGTAAAAACTATAAATATCTTTTAAATTTAATTGATAGATTCTCTCGCTATCTCTTTGCTTTCCCCTTGAAAAACATAGAAACCTCTACAATTGTGGAGACACTTACAAGGGAATTCTTACCCATTGCGGGAGTGGTAGGAACTTATGTTCCGTACCGTGGTGGACAATTTACTCCTGATTTATTTAAAAGTGTTTGTGAGGAGCTAGGATCCCGACATAATTTTACTTCTGCCTTTACCCCTCAGAGTAATGGACTCATTGAAAACTCTCATAGAACACTATTGAGGTCTCTTCGAGCCATGCTGTCGGATGAGTTGGAAGATGTTCAGAATTATTGGTTGGATCTCCTTCCCCTAGTGCTGTTGTGTTAAAGAACTGCACCATTAAACTCAGAAGGAATAACCCCTACTATATTAATGATGGGTCAAAATCCCTCCCTCCCTGGAGCTTTAATAGAACAAGTAGAGTCCTCATTCCCACTTTCAATAAAAACATACGCAGAAAAATTGAAATTATTCTTGGGACTCCCTCTGTCTCCAGAATTTTCTGCCAAAAATCCAAAAATATATGTCCCAAAGAACTTACAAGATGCGAAATTTGTTCTTGTAAAGAACCAACAATATGGCAGAAACAAACTAGAAGCAGTATACCATGGTCCCTATCCCATAGTAAAATTTTCCGGTAATAATGTATACATAAAAAAGAATAATAAAATTCAATGTGAAAATATAATAAATATTAAACCATATTTTATTTTAAGTAATGAAAGTGTTGAACAATGAAAAATGTGATAAATAAATTGAAGGTGCTATATAAATATATTTTTGTAATTTTTTTTAAATATTTTACATTTTTTTTTTTAAAAAAATTTATATAATTTTTAAGGTATACTATTTTGTTAGAATAAGTTTCCTCTATTACTTTAATTTCCACTAATTCTTCCGATTTACTACTCTCACAAATTCATGTGTGAATCTCCAAGTAACCTAGTTACTTGGAAATTCATTCATTCGGTGCCATTAATTTGAGTGAGAATTCCATCTTGGAATGAGGTTGTATTTATAATATTTAATTTTTTAATAAATATATTTAATTATTAATTAATTGATATGATGGTCGATATATCGAGTATGATATCAATGTATGAGAATCGATATATGGTAGCATCATTCTAGAAATAAAAGCCGGTTGGAAAACATCTCGTTTTTGCAACTTTGTGTTACTTTGTAAATAACTTACAGAAAATAAAATATTTACTACGAATAAATATTTCAATAAGCCAAATATTCTTAATAGTATAAATAATGGATAAACAAAACTGAACAAGGTAAGAAAGAAAATTTTTTATTAGCGAAAAACGCAAGCGCTAGGCCCTATACCAGACCTTAAGGTAAAATACAGCATTGTGGCAATATAGCTATCATCTAAAGAAGCATTTATTTTTGCATATATATATATATATATATATATATATATATATATATATATATATATATATATATATATATATATATATATATATATATATATATATATATGGCTGGGAACTGATGTAATTTGTTTCAGCTCCAGCTCCGGTGCCATTAATTTGAGTGAAACCGGTTCCAGCTCCAGTTCCGCCTTTACTTTAAATATTTTCCTATTTCTGATACAGTTGTATAAGTTACCTTCACCAGGAACATCAGCCCAAATGTAGTTCCTCGGCAATGGGACTCAAAACCTCATTCTTATATAATGGTTTTGAGCTGGACACAACTTTGCGCGCACAATGCAAAGTTCCATTTTTTTTAAATCAATACAACCAAATTTATAAAACAAAATGTACTCTTCATCAAAAGATGTAAACAAAAATTTTATTCAAAATGAATTTGTTTTAAAGAAACAGTATTCTTCAATTAGATGCTCTTTCAATGAAGCTCGTCAGTCTGACATAATTCTTCAAAGGGCCGAAAATTGGCGTTCCACAATAACTTTCGTTGTTGGTATTGAAGTTACTGTATAAGCAGCATTCTGAGTTATATTTGGGTACTATGGAATCGCCTTTAAGGCATTTAGCTTTGACGATCTATCTATTTTCTCCATAACAGACAAAGCATCAGATATATCAAGCTTAAATTTAGCAATTGGAGATCCTCGTTTTTAAATCTATTTTTCCTTCAGTCCGACGGCTTTTGGATTTCAGATCAAAGGACTCTTCATAAGCTGCTTCATTCTCAAAATTTAAAGAGGATGATGAAGTTGAAGGTTGGTTTACATTAAGTTCATTAATTACATTCAAACCTTGGGATTTTTCACTTCTAATTTTTAAGTTGCTGATTGTTTTGAAGTATTATATTTCTCCATTCTAATTGCTATATTAATCAATGCTATCTTTCCTCTACTGAGCTGTACATCATTCAGCGTAATTCCGTACATAGGCTCATATATATATATATATATATATATATATATATATATATATATATATATATATATATATATATATATATATATATATATATATATATATATATATATATATATATTAGAGCAAGTAATACTTCATTATTAAGGAGAACTTTCTCTCTTTTTTTCCATTGACTCTTTAATTGCATCTGCAATTGTTCCACCTATTTTAGAAAATGTCAACATTTTTCCACTCTTTATAAAAGAAGCCAGGGTTTAACTCAGCTGCCTGTAATATTTTAGTCATTGAGAATGGATGTCGAAGGATTGCTTTAAGCATTTTTACTTCACACCACTGAAAATCAATCATTGTTATGTCTGGATGAGCCATGCCAATTAATTTATTTATTAGGTAAATATTGCCCCATCTAATTTTTTGGTCTAAGATAGCAACTTTTCCTCCTTTATGTTTTAATATAGCTTCAACTTTTGGTGTTCGTGCAGTCGCAACAATTGACGTACATTAGCTATAAGAACATGGACATATCCTTTCAAACCATTTCTTATAGCGAGCTGCAACTTATGTATAGCACATCACATGTGTTCAATTTTTACAGCAGTGAAAACAGATTCTACATCTAATTCCGTTTCTAAACCATCTTCACAAGTCTCTGGGTAAGCGATAGAAATTTCGGATTCACAATCTAAATTCTAATTATTTATTTCAAAGTGGTTTACTTGAGTTTATCTATTGCACTTATCATATTGGATACATTATCCGTTACAACTGATAAAACTTGCTCTTCAGTAAGTTCAGACTCTTTGAGAACTTCCTCAACTAGATTTCTTATAAATTCTGATGTATGTTGTGCTTGCGTTTCACGAACGCTAAAGTACGTGTTGTTACTTCGTTATTTGAGTTGGTTAATTGGACATTTATTGCAAAATAATTTATTCTCTCTAGTACAAGCATCCATTTTTAGAAAAAAATTTCCCTAGAAACATTTGATTCAGCACTTTTTTCTGCCTTTCAGTTTTACTTATCACCGTTTCTGACCATGCCTTTCCATAGAAACGCCTAACTTTTTGGCTAACTCTCCATTTAATCCAGTAAATGCTGGAGAGGAAAACAATTTTAAGGGTTCTCCTTCATTTACAACCTTTTGTAAATATTCATTTTAAATTTTTCATCTGCCATTGATATCGTCATCTTTTGACTTGTTACAAATCTTGAAATATAATGTTATATTCATAAAGTTTTTTGGTAACTGGTATAACCTTACCTTGTTTTTCTTTTGCTATTTTAAAGATTTCCAGATGTTGCTTTCGCAAATGGCGTTTCAAATTAGATGTATTATCCATTATTTTCAATCCATAGATGACTTCATCTATTGCAACTTAGCATAGCAAAATATTTTCTTCAATTTCACTTTTTTTGAAATATTTCTATACTAATAATTTATTACATTGCTTGGTTTTCATTGTGAAAATGTTACTTAACCAATTTTAAAGAAAATTATTATATTGCTGTATGCCTTCAAAATTACTGATTACCATATTTTAATTATTAAAATATTGGCCTGAATATATAATATAATATATATATATATATATATATATATATATATATATATATATATATATATATATATATATATATATATATATATATATATATATATATATATATATATATATATATATATATATATATATATATATATATATATATATATATATATATATATATATATATATATAATATTTTTTTTATATCTCATTTGGTGGGCAAAGTCCAGAGGCCTACGATATCCACCTTAGTTAGGAAGTTAGGAAAATGCCGGAATTCTTGTCATTAATGGTCTACTTGTACCGATACATGGCGTTTAATTGTGTGCAAGTCAAAGAAAGGTGGGGAAAACAGATAAAGAAAATGTGTTCCAGAATTGGCTTAGAATATATGTAAGACTGAGCATAGCTGTCGTCTGTGGTCGGAGAGTTGGACAGTGAAAGGATGAAACTGTAGAGAGTCGTGTCGCACGATTCCTTCTTAATGTAGGAGGCATGCGGCATGAAAGTTCAGAACAGCAATGTCCGTTGTAATAGCGATAGTATAGAGATAGTGACGCAACAATTCAGTGGGCAGAAAGAGCATAGAGAGAATTAGTGAGAGCGGGAGAGTTACTGAGACGAAAATCCCTGGTCTTCACCTTCTCGTAGAGGGCTGTATGAGTGGAACCACCCCATATGTGTGAAGCATACTCCATACAGGGGCGAACAACTCCCCTATAGAGAACAAGAAACAGGTGGCGTGAAGAAATTGCGTAGGCGACTCAGAGCTCCCAACCTATTATAAGCTTGTTTAGAAAGAGAGATTTAATGTGATCTTTCCAAGAGAGATCACATAAAAAAGATACACTGAGAATAATAAGAACAGAGGAATGTTTGAGTTGTGTGTTTTCGAAGATGATGTCATAGTTATGTGGAAAGTTATGTCGAGTAGAAAGATGGAGGAATTGAGTTTTTGAGGCATTGAAAACGACCATGTTTTCTCTGCCCCAGTTTGAAATACGAGAAAAATCAGAGGTCAGATGCTCGAAGGACACACTTCTTGCACCAATTAGGGCGTCTTTCAAAATGAGAGTAGTAGTGTAGGATAGAGTCAGCATAGAAATGGATATGTGATGAAGTAAAATATGTGTCATTAATGAAAAGTAAAAAAAGAGTTGAAGATAGGACAAATTCCTAATTTGCACCACTATTTATAAATTTAAAGGAAGAACCGTGGCCGTCTATAACAACTGCTATAGAACGACTGGAAATGAAATCAAAGAGGTCTCTGAGAAAAGGATAGACTCCGAAAGAGGGAAATTTAGAAATCAAAGTTTTTTTTTTTTTTTTTTTTACAGAACGCTGCCGCTCACCGGCATATCCCTTTTCAAGAAGGGGGCATCACAAAATGAAAAAAAAATTCACTTAAACAGACCTAACGCACATCCCTCAGGTGAGCACAGACGGAAGCCTTGCAGAGTGGAAGATTAAATACAGGAGTAAAAATAGATGATGGTAGAGAATTCCACAGAGCAGAGGTGGCTGGAAAGGAGGAGGCACCACAACATTTTGGCCTTGGGTTTCCTTCATCCCACACAAAATTGGTGCGAAAGCAGGGGACCCATTGTGCAACGAGGATGACGCAACGGTGGAGGAATGCGAGAGGCCAATTCTCTCGAGCACCTGCCATTGTAGTACCTATAGAAAAGGGATAGTGCGCCAACGTCACTTTGCAGAGATAGTGAGTCAAGATAGTTAGAAAGTAGGGAACAGTTTATTAATCTTTTAGCTTTAGACTCAACCCTATTCAGAGAAGAGGAGGAGCCTGAGCCCACCAAATGTGAAAACAGTACTCCATAAGACCCTTATATATTTGGAGAGTAAGTAACTGGTCAGAAGAAAAAAATTCTCGCAACCTGAACAGAATTCCCAGCTTCTTAGAGGCCGCTTTAGCAACCATTGTGATATGTGGTTTCCAAGACAGTTTATTGTTTATGTAAAGACCATGAATGTTACTGTTATTTACAGGCGAGACGGTAGTGCTAGTCACTATCGAAAGCTCTCGATATGTCTAGCGCCACAGCGAAAGATTCACCGAAACACCGAAGAGCGGAGGACCAAGAGTCAAGAAAGAAGGAAAAGAAGATCACCAGTAGAGGGTTTCTTTACGAAAGTTGTACTGGCGATCAGAGATAAGATTAGAAAAATTGAAGTGTTTTCAAATCTTCCTGTTAAGAATAGATTCGAAAACTTTAGAGGGAATGGAGCTTAAAGAAATAGGACGATAGTTAGATGGTTGAGAGGGATACCCTTCTACGGAACAGGTTTAATGAGCGCACGTTTCCAGCAAGAATGAAAGGTTGAAGTAGAAAGACATAGACGAAATAGTTTACCAAGGCAGGGTGCAAGCTCGGAAGCACAAAAGCACGCCTTCGTAGTGTTAAGCTCAGTGAGAGTAGAAATGACGTCTTTAGAAGAAATTACAATTTTAGTCATAAAGTGAGTTGGAGATATTTAAAGGAGTAGGAACAGCTCCGGAATCGTCAGTAGTATATGTGGCACTATCGGCAGATGCTCTGGCATCTGACAATAGTGCTATGTAAACTACTATCCTCTAAGGTTGAATTAGAAGCAAAAGTTTGAGAGAAGATTTCAGCTTTAGAAGAAGGCAGAACGGCAGTTGAACCGTCAGGAGGAGGAGGGAAAAGAGGAAGAAGTATAGTTAGAGTTGGCAGTTTTTGCAAAATGCCAGAAATGGCTAGAGGAAGAGGAGCATGAAAAATTGTTGCATTTGCTGCGGAGAAAAGAGTTTTTGAATCTCGAAGAATAGGTTTTGCACGTTTCCGGGATGAAATATAAGTTACATGAGTTTCTGGAGTTTGAAGACGACGGTAGTCCCTGAAGGTAGCATCCCTGTGATGGATAGCGCGAGAATAAGCAAAGTTAAACCAAGGTTTATTTTGTTCAGTAGAAGGGAAAGAATATGGAATGTACGCCTCCATGCCAGAGAGAATCACTTCGGTTATGCGCTCTGCGCACTTCGAGGGACCCCTCCCACGGAAACAGTAATTATTCCTTGGAAAATCAGAAAAGTACGACCGCAAGTCAGACCAGTTAGTGGTACCTAAATGCCAGAAACGTCTCCTCGCCAAAGGTGGGGGACGTTCTTGCGAAAGACTTGAATGGACAGGACAAGATACAAAGATAAGAAGGGATTGGATGAACCTAGATTAGGAAAGAGTTTAACAGTGTAAGGAAAAGATCATGTATGTTTGGTCATCGCCAAGGCGATCAGGGATTCGGGTAGGGAGATGCACCAACTACTCAAGGTTGTTCTGGATAGAAAATTGGTAGGCGGGTTCACCAGCTGGATCATAAGAACTAGATAAAAGCCATTGGCTGTGGTTAACATTGAGATCACCTAAAACGAGGATTTTGGAAAAATTGAAAAGAAGGAAGAATGTTTTATTTTGGAATTAAGATAGTCGAAGAATTTTTGATAGTCTGTAGAGTTAGGAGATAAGTAGACAGAACAAATGAATTTAGTTATAGAATTTCAAGAAAGTTGAAGCCATAAAGTAGAGAATTCAGAAGACTCCAAATTAGAAACACGAGAACAGACAACATCGTTACGCACATATGCCCAACATCCGGCTTTGGCTGAAAATTGAGGATATAGACAGTAGGAGGAAATAGAATAGGGTTTGCTGTCAGAGCACTCAGATACTTGAGTTTCTTTTAAGAACAAGAGATGAGGTCTAAAAGAAGAGAAGTGGTGTTTGACAAATTGAAGATTAGACAAAAGATCGCGAATGTTGCAGAAATTAATGATAAAAAAGAAGACCGTGCACCAGAACAAGTCAGCAACAAGATTTTGGTGGCACCAACCCTATCACCGGAGGCCACCAACTCCTAAGTGATGATAGGGAATGAGTGGATGAATGACTATATTTGGATCAGCTCCTCTTGGATTCTCCGAGGCAGATTTGTGTTTCGCCATTTTTTTTTATTTATTTAATAGGTAATGCAGGTTTAAGCGCTTGTAAATTTGTAGTATTCATGTGAAAAAGGGGGAAGTTTGTGTGAGCATAGGCACTCCAATGTGAGTCAAGGGTACACTATAGACCCTCTGAGAAGATGGAACGCAAAAAGGAACGAACCAAAGGACAACGGAGTGAAACGGAATGGTCTAGCCCACCCTATCACCCCGCGTGTTAAGTCCAGTGTTGGGTAGTTTCATCGCTTCGGATTGTTACTTTTTTACATAAATATTTTCATGAGTATTTCAAGGCACTATATATATATATATATATATATATATATATATATATATATATATATATATATATATATATATATATATATATATATATATATATATATATATAACTTAAATGGGCTAAATCTCAGAACCAAGAGCTAACTCAAAGTTTTTAATATCATTTTAGTTTTTTCCATGATGAAATGAATAAGAAATAACTATTTTAAAGTCAAAAAAGTTTTCAGTGTTGACCAGTGTTATCAAAGATATTTGATTTCACTTCTTCAGTAGAGTAGTTTTAGTTGATTTCGGATCCTGTTTTCTGTTTTCAATAACAATCTGAACTATGTTTATTTCTCTGTTTCTTCCTTGCCTAAAATGTTCTGATATTCTTGAATTAGTTTCACTCTTCTCCCAGATCTATCGTTAACCACTACAATGCATTTCAATAGTTCCATCCCACGTTAGAAGTCCTCATTCTCTTTCCCAGTAGACGAGTCGTTGTTCAGAAAATATATATGATTTCAAATCTTAATAACATTGCTTTGGAACCAGCTGTAATAAAGCATGAAATATCTTTTATCTTTAAATCATGAAGGTATTCTTTTTGACAATATATCTTTTAATTCGATTGTCATAATCGTTGTCGTCTATTGTCTTCATTTTAATAGCCATTTTTTTAATGTCTAGTGGAACATCATCATCAAAAATTGTGAATTGCACAGTTTCCGGTGCCAGGTACCATAAATTTCTTCACGGTATCATTACTAATATCTGAATCAAATTCTTTATACTTGATTATGTTCATCAGAAAATTGAAATGGAAATAATAAGCTTTAACGGCCAATGGTGTCAAAAATCAAGATCGTAAATAGTCTGATAAGAAAGACATATTCCTCTGATTGAATCTTTTTTGCGTGTGGTTATGTTGAATTGATCCTGGAATTAATATATTTTAAAGGCGTAAATAGACTTTGACATCCACCGAGCGTGGCTCACACTGTCAGGAATACGAAATGAGACCCCCCACGTCGGGGGCTGCCGCCAAGGAAGATCACGGCTAATTCTAATAATTCCCGATAATCATCTCGGTGCTGTTTCAGACGTACCCGATCTTCAAAAAATTCCATCAAATTACTACGGACCTTCTCGGTGACAGCGTCTACCCCACTACGGTATTTTGTACTGTCTAAGGTCGACCAACTTTCTTTAAATCTTTTTAATATATTTACATCTGGTCAAGATGTTGCTCCCATTACTATATCAAAAATTCTTTATAAGACTACCTCGAAGGTGTGATGTCTACATGAAAGATAGAATAAATCACGTTAAAACGTTTTTCCAATGTTTGTACAGGCACCATTTATTCTTCCGGTGTTGCTTGCAGTTGTATCGAAATACAATGCTTGTATGTTTTCTTCTATGCCCAATTTTGCACTACACAAAGAAACGGCTATAACATGATCTCCTGTAACTGCAGGAATTTCAGGTATACCCAATAATTGTTCTTTGCTCTGAAACGTAACTATTATTAGTAGTCGAACAGTTTTCTCCCAACCACATAAAGCCTGAAGAAGCTTTCCATTCCAGGGAAGATCATCGCATTGCACCCTGCTTGATTAAATTGTCCTTTAATTTCCGCTTGCCTCTGCTTCATGCCAACTTCCGTCGATGTTGAAATGATGTGTGATTAATGATTAAGCTTTGTGGTATCATTCTTGAAAGCTTCTGCTGAGTCCATTAGCAAGTGAACCGCGTTACGATCGTTAATTTTACATCTGTCTAATGTTTCAGATAGACGGGTTGTGAAGAAATCTAATGTACCTCTTCTCATTGAACTACTTGATTCACTTTCTCTCTGTGTATTTTTTGTGTCTGGCTCTGATTTCTCATCCACTATCGCGGCTTGATAATGATGATAGCTGTACAGTGCCGTTTCGTTTCATTACTTCGTAGATCCTTTTAAGTCTTTCCGCTCCTGTTCCATTCGTTTCCTTTTATTCTTTTCACGTGATGTATTTTTTAGATAAACGCCAGCCATGGAACCTGGTCGTCCTTTCTTGCGTTGCAGTAATAAAACTTGAATATCCTCTTTATTCTTAAGGATATCCAACACATTTTCAGGAATAACTTCAAATAAATTATCCAATGTCTTCAAATGTTGCAAATTTTTTGGTTTCCACTTTTACCCTTTTTAACCTCTTTTATAAATCTGTCCATTCTTCATAGAGTGATCTGACTTTACCACCGCATATATATATATATATATATATATATATATATATATATATATATATATATATATATATATATATATATATATATATATATATATATATATATATATATATATATATATATATATATATATATATAAAATTATTTAATGATTTGTGCACATTAGCAAACTTAAATTTGGGAGTCATAAAAATTGTTAATATTTAAGAAGTCCAATTACATTTGTATATATATTTACACACATATTTTAGTTTTTAAGCTTCAGATTTATATCTTTTATTTATTTATTATTATTTTGTTAGGATTTAGACTTAATAATTCAGTGTATTTTCTTTTATTATTTTTGATAAAATAAATTCGCTTTTTCTTATATTTTTATTATATAAATTTAATTTTAATTTAGTTATCCTTCATTTTAGGAAATTATTATAATTTTTAATATATGTTTTATAAAATTATATTATTTTATTTATTAAAATTAAGGTTGTAAATAATTTAAATTATGATTTGTTTATAAAATTTAACTACATAAAAAGTAGTGATATATGACCCGAGATTTATCAGAATTTAAGCAACTTAGGAAGGTACCTTTGCCTTCCAAATTGAGAGAAGATAAACTCTCAAGCCACTTTAGAAAGTACCTTTGCTTTCTAATAGAGAGCAGAAAGACTCTCTAAATAGAGAATAGATAAATTCTCTATACTCTTTAGATTGACTATTGAGTAGACCTAAAGATGGTTAGAGCTAATCATCGGTCAGTAGCTAAACTGACTTAATAGTTCTAAAATAGCAGAAAAGCTACTAAGGATAAGATATAAAGGAGAGAAGTTTGACTCTCTGTTGAGAAGCTTATTTCGACTATATCTTTAAGAAGATATTAGAGTGAATATCTCAGCCTTACTGAAAGAGGTAGATTTACCCTTTCAGATGTTAGAACATTTAAGTTCTAAATAGTCATTAAAATCTAAGAGTTTATCACCCTTAAACTAAATATGTCCCTTTATATAATAACTAGTACTGTAAATTTAATCAATGCCTTTAACATAGCTTTGTCACGCTTACCATTATTGAAATATTCTTTGTAAATATCTTTTCTTTATATAATAAATATATTATAAAACAAACCTCTTTTATTGATTTCACAAGATTTGGAATTTGTTTGAATCACTTATTTTTATTCTGTAATTGGCAACTAAACTCTTAACAAGAAACACTAATTAACAATAGGGTTTAGGGGGTCAACTTTACATTGAGTGGCAGCGGTGAAGACTTTATAAATACACACATACAGTAATATAAGATAGAATTTCTCTAAACTAAATGTAGAAGAAAGTTCATTTATTACACATTTGTTTTAAAGTAATCTAACATTTAAAAAAATTATTAAGATATTGAGACACATAAAAATAAATTATACTTTAATATTAATTATCAAAAACAAATTCCAGAAGTCTAAGTGATTTCAATAAAAGAATACTATCGCTTGTTAAATAAGTTCTTATTATATAATTATATTTTTGTAATATTTAAAGATCAAAATGGCTGAATTAAACGTAGAAAATAATGTCCAAAATGAAAATGTCAATATATTGCAGTTTTCCAATATTGTAGGAAAGTTACGATCATTTAATGGTAAAAGTAATTTTAAGAATTTCATAAGTCAATTCAAGTTAAGATCAAAGTTAGAAAATTGGGGAGAAGACATAAAAGTTAACATTTTAAGATGCCTATGTATTGACTCAGCACAAACTTATTTAAATGCTCATCCGGAAACAGAAGAGTTCAATTTTGCCGAACTAGTCGCGTTTTTATCCAAAAGATTTGACATAAAAATTAGCAAGCAAGAAGCTTATTCTAGATTTACTTGTTTAAAACAAGGACATTTGAATATTAGAGATTATGCCAGTAAGATCGACGAGATTAGTGAATCAGTAATGCAAGTTCTAACAGAATTCGAAGATGCGGAAAATAGAGATCAGTTTCTCATTTCTGTATTTGTAAACGGATTAAATTTAGAATTAAAAAAATTAATAGGAATACAAGAGTTTGATAATTATAATCATTGTCTGCAAACCGCGATTAAAGCAGAAAAGCTATTACCAAGTAGAAGTTCTATTCTTAATGTTAATAATAGAGAAGAAACTAATTTTCAAAACCATTATAATAAAATTATAATAGAGATTTCAACAGTCCCATATGTTATCATTGTGAGCAAAGAGGACATATTAAAAGAAATTGTCCCTGGTTAACTAAAAGACGTACCTTGTTACCCAATCCCACGAAAATTTTTTAAATAGGTCTATCACAGATAACTCGGAGAATCCTGTGACGTATATAAAAATAAACAATATAAAGTCCTTAGGATATTGGGATTCAGGATCTAACATCTCACTGATTTCTTATAGTCATTTCTCCAAGGTATTTGAGATAGATCACTTTAAAAAGATTATAAAAGCCCCTAATATAGTTGCTACTAGTGTCACATTAGAGACTTTGAAGATTTTAGATAAAACCCCCTTACATTTAAATATAGGAAAAATAAGAATTGTTCATGAAGTGTATATCCTAGATAATACTAAGTTTGTAGGAGATTTGCTTATTGGGAGAGATATAATAAAGAGGATTGGAAAAGTTATGTTTAACTTAGAAGATAAATATATTCAAATTAATAAAATAAGATTGCCCATAGTTTGTCATGACAGTTATAAAATGCAATGTCATTATGTAAACAGAAAAAGTCTTAATGAGGATAAGTTAAAATTAAATAAAAAGATAGTTTTCCCACCACGTTCATTTGTTAAAACCCATGGTGTAGTTGGAGAAAAGTGGAAAAATAAAAATATAGTAGTAGAATCTTCTTGTAATGATGGCTTAAGAGTAGGAATACACGTTAGCAGTCGTTAACGAAAAGTTAGAAGTACCATTTACGATAGCAAATTACTTCGATAGAGAGATTGTCTTAAACAAAAATGAACTAATAGGAGATATATTTTTGGCTGATGATGAAGAGATAGAGTTAGAAAACATAGCCAAATCAGATTGCACTTTCAATTTAAATGAAGTAAATTTAGAAACTTTCCAACAAACAAAAATCTTAGATCTGTTAAAAAAATATAAAGATGCCTTTTCGCAAACATCTGACGACATAGGGCTTTGTACGTTAAATAAACATAGTATAAAGACAGGAGATAGCAAACCCGTTTTTGTTCCTCAATATAGATTGCCCCAATCAACTAAAAAGGTAATGCAAGAACATATAGACAAAATGTTAAAATTAGGATTAATTGAAAGATCTTCCAGTAGTTGGAATTGTCCCATAATATTAATAAAAAAGTCTGACAACACATTACGATTCGTATATGACGCTAGAGGCCTAAATAAGGTAACTGAGGTAGAAGTTATGTCCATGCCAAAGATAGATGAAATATTATCATCACTAAACGGCTCTAGATACTTTTCAGTATTAGACAATTTAAAAGGGTTCAATCAAATCTTAATAGCAGAAGAGGATAGACACAAAACAAGTTTTATTGGACCAGACAACCTTAAATACCAACATGTAAGAATGCCTTATGGTCTATTAGGAGCCCCTACTACATTTACCAAAACGTTATCTCTCTTATTTTTTGAAGTATTAGGCAAGTTCTGTCATATTTACATGGACGATTTCATTCTTTATTCATCAAATTCTGAAGACCACCTTAAAAATCTAGAACAAATTATAAAAATATACAGAGATTCTGGCCTTAAATTATCTTTTAAGAAATGTAAATTCGCTCAAGAATCCGTAAAGTATTTAGGCCATATAGTTTCTAAAAAAGGAATTCAGATAGACCCGGTTAAACTACAAGGCATAAGAGACTATGGAACACCCAGGAACGTAAAAGATGTTAGAAGGTTTGTAGGAATGGCAAGTTATTACAGGAAATTTATTGATGGCTTTTCTAGTGTATGTGCTCCTTTAATTAACTAACCTCACCAAAAAGTATTCTAAACACCCAGGAACGTAAAAGATGTTAGAAGGTTTGTAGGAATGGCAAGTTATTACAGGAAATTTATTGATGGCTTTTCTAGTATATGTGCTCCTTTAATTAACTAACCTCACCAAAAAAGTATTCTAAATTTATTTGGACTGAATTAGAAGAACAAGCTTTTAATAAATTAAAGAAATTATTGGCTAGCTCCCCTATCCTTATACATCCAAATTTTGATCATCCTTTCAAACTTCATACGGATGTATCTGATATTGCTATAGGAGCAGTATTAACTCAAGAAATTGATGGTATGGAAAGACCAGTAGCATACTTTTCTCGAAAGCTAACACCGCAGGAAAGCAGATATAGTGTAACGGAAAGAGAGGCTTTGGCAATTGTTAAGTCAGTAAAACATTTTGACTATTATTTATACGAGCATAAATTTACAATAATATCAGATCATCAACCTTTAAGATACCTTTTTAAATTCAAACCCAGTACACCAAGAATCGCTAGGTGGGCTTTACTTCTAACAGAATTCAACTTTGACATTCAGTTCAAAGCAGGGAAGGAAAATATAATCCCAGATGCACTTAGTAGGAGTGTGAATATCATTAATAATGAGGAAATCGTTGACCCATCGAAGGTTTTGAATTCTCTTAATGTGCGGAAAGAACAATTGAAGGATTTAGAATGGAGAAGGATCATTAACTATTTTGAAAAGAGGAATATAGAAGGAATTCCTAGAGACATAGACTTGTCAAGATTTGTCATGAAAAATAACTGCTTACATTTTATGCAATATAATGACCATCAAAGACCTTATAAGGAAGTCTTAGTAATTCCACAAACACTTAAGGACACAGTTTTGTATATTGTACACAATTCCCATTTAAACTTTCATGCAGGATTTGTTAAAACTCTTTATAGAGCTAAAGATTTATTCTATTGGCCAAATATGTCTCAAGACATAAAAGAATATTGCAATAGTTGTTTAACTTGCCAGAAAATTTCTCCTTATAATAGTATTAAGACACCTCTACAGTTATTTCATTCACCGATCTCCCCAGGTACTCACATAAGTATTGATATCGTTGGACCTTTCCCAGAAACACCTAATGGTAATAAATACATTTTTTCTATTATAGATATTTTTTCTAGATTTCTCCAAACCTATCCTATTTCTAATATCAAAAAGGAAACCATAGTAAATTGTTTGATTGATTATATAAATAGTTTTTCTTCTCCTCTACATATCACTAGTGACAATGGCTCCCAATTCCACTCTAAACTTTTTAAAGAAGTATGTGATCTTTTTAGAAGTAAAATACATTATACTACAAGTTTTCATCCACAAGGAAATAGTTATTCAGAGAGGTCTCATAGAAATGTCAAAAATGCTTTAATCTCAGCTCTAGAAAATTCTTCATTACATCAATAAACTTTTTAAAGAAGTATGTGATCTTTTTAGAAGTAAAATACAATATACTACAAGTTTTCATCCACAAGGAAATAGTTATTCAGAGAGGTCTCATAGAAATGTCAAAAATGCTTTAATCTCAGCTCTAGAAAATTCTTCATTACATCAATGGGAAGACTACCTTTCATTTGTTACTTTAGCTTTAAATACTTCATATCATTCGAGTACGAACGAGATTCCTTTCTTTTTTTTTTTTGGTAGAGATGCTCTTTTACCCTTATCAGACATAATAAAGGTTGGAGAAAGATACGACCATGTGAATAAAAATTGTAAAAAAGAAATAATAAAGAATATGAAAATGGCATATGAAAATGCTCAAAAATTTAATGAAAGGACACAAAGTAAACGCAAGGAATATTTTAGAAATAAAAATTTTAAGGAATTTGAAATAGGAGATTTCGTATGGTTGGTAGACAATTATAGGAGAGGAAAAGGTTGCAAGTTAAAACCTAGATATCTTGGTCCTTACAGAATAATCGACAAATACTCAGCAACGAATTACACAATAAAACCCTATACGATTTACACAAAAGAGAGGAGAAGGTACATATAAACCGGTTAAAGAAATGCAACTTACCTAACATTATTCATGACCCTGATAGTGAAACAAGGAAATATAGATGAGGAAGAAGAAAGAGAAGAAGTTACTGATAATAATTCAGATAGTGATGACGACATGTATATCCCTGTAAATAGAAATAGAAATACTAGATTAATAAATTAAGTTAGGTTGTTACAGAGTTAAAAAAAAAATTTTTGTTTTTACCTACAAATTGTTGTCCAGATTGTCTTCTTCTTTTTGCCTCTCCTATACCACCTCACCTACCGGATAATCAAGTGTAACCCAACTCCCACTACAGCCCCCAGGGAAACTATATCACCAAGTGCTCAGGGACACAGACCCCCAGACACTATAATAAGATAAAAGGCCCCCTTGCTAACCGATAGGAAATGTATAGGTAATTTCTTCCTCTTCTTTCTTCTCTAAACTAAAAATATTCTTTTCTTTCTTAGAGTTGTTCAACTCTATATATTTACTTAATTCTAAATATTAAAATACTAATTATACCTTTCCTTATATAAATATATAAATTACTCTAAAGGGAGAATTTATGAGCCTTTCCTTTAATCCTTTAACTTTAAACTAAACACCTGAAATAAAGATATAATATATATAATATATTTAATAACATCTAATCTCCTTCTACTTCTAACATCACACCGTCCAAACCCAATCCAGTGATTTTCTTCTCTACTTCTTCTTCTTCTTCTTTCTTCTTCTTCTCTTTTCTCACCCTATAAATATACTCTAGAGAAATTGTAAATAGAAGTATAGATAATCCTAGTAACACTTATAATTTAAGGTCTAAAGGACATGTGTTGGACACAGATAGAGTTCAAGACAAACCGATAGAATATAAGGTTAGAAGTAGTAGAAGTTGTAATTTCATAAACTTTATATTAGTAGTAATAGTTATTATAAAGATATTTTGTTGCTGTTAAAATAATTATATGAGAAGTGGTTATTATGGAGGATGAATATTTAAGAAAATTATTTTATTTTATTTATTTATACATGGATAATTATTGTTGATGAAACATAGTTGATCATATTTGTGGAAAGGGACGGGAATTGTTTCCTTATTGTTGAGTCTCGCAGAAGAATGTTTAGACATTCGAAACTCTTAGCCGATTAAGTTCGATTAAACTAAATCTCTAAGGAGAGAGTTTAAGCTAAGCTGCCTTGTGACTATTCCGTAAATAAATATTTGTTTACGATATTCAGGGACTTGTTAGAGATGAAAAATATTTGTTGTTTCATGAATTTTGATGATTCAGAATTAGGATAAAATTCTGAGGATATTATGTTGTTAAGTTATATTATGTTGTTCATGTTTTATATTATTATTATATCTTTCCATTAACCATTTGATAAAAGTTTGATATTATAGCTAAACGATCTACTCCTAAGTTTAACTTTGAAAATGTGCACAATCTTGATCAAGGAGTAATATAAAATTATTTAATGATTTGTGCACATTAGCAAACTTAAATTTGGGAGTCATAAAAATTGTTAATATTTAAGAAGTCCAATTACATTTGTATATATATTTACACACATATTTTAGTTTTTAAGCTTCACATTTATATCTTTTATTTATGTATTATTATTATTTGCTAGCATTTAGACTTAATAATTCAGTGTATTTTCTTTTATTATTTTTGATAAAATAAATCGCTTTTTCTTATATTTTTATTATATAAATTTAATTTTTAATTTAGTTATCCTTCATTTTAGGAAATTATTATAATATTTAATATATGTTTTATAAAATTATATTATTTTATTTATTAAAATTAAGGTTGTAAAAAATTTAAATTATGATTTGTTTATAAAATTTAACTACATAAAAAGTAATGATATATGACCCGAGATTTATCAGAATTTAAGCAACTTAGGAAGGTACCTTTGCCTTCCAAATTGAGAGAAGATAAACTCTCAAGCCACTTTAGAAAGTACCTTTGCTTTCTAATAGAGAGCAGAATAGACTCTCTAAATAGAGAATAGATAAATTCTCTATACTCTTTAGATTGACTATTGAGTAGACTATAAGATGGTTAGAGCTAATCATCGGTCAGTAGCTAAACTGACTTAATAGTTCTAAAATAGCAGAAAAGCTACTAAGGATAAGATATAAAGGAGAGAAGTTTGACTCTCTGTCGAGAAGCTTATTTCGACTATATCTTAAAGGAGATATTAGAGTGAATATCTCAGCCTTACTGAAAGAGGTAGATTTACCCTTTCAGATGTTAGAACATTTAAGTTCTAAATAGTCATTAAAATCTAAGAGTTTATCACCCTTAAACTAAATATGTCCCTTTATATAATAACTAGTACTGTAAATTTAATCAATGCCTTTAACATAGCTTTGTCACGCTTACCATTATTGAAATATTCTTTGTAAATATATTTTCTTTATATAATAAATATATTATAAAACAAACCTCTTTTATTGATTTCACAAGATTTGGATTTGTTTGAATCACTTATTTTTATTCTGTAATTGGCAACTAAACTCTTAACAAGAAACACTAATTAACAATAGGGTTTAGGGGGTCAACTTTATATATATATATATATATATATATATATATATATATATATATATATATATATATATATATATATATATATAATATATTATATATATTCATGAAATTCTTATTATTATTATTTATAAAATCAATATTTACAACTGAAAATCCTCTAACCTTTAAGTCTTTACCCCTCCCAACCATGCCAGGTACAACCCAAGTATAAAGGCCAATATACCCCAGTTTTAATACCCAAAATAGCCAGAAGGAAATATTTTAGGTTCTATTATAATCTCTCAGCACAATGTAATCCAAGAAGACTTTCAATTTAAAATATTGACTCATATAAGCTGTTATAATAGTCTTATTTAGAATACTTATCTTATAATATATTTCACTTTTAGTAATAAATGTATAGTTAACAAAGTTCAGGAATTCACCAGCCAGTAAATAATTTCTAACCGGCAGTAGTTTACCATATAGATTAACACTTTTTAACATATAGACTTATCACTTTGGCTTTAACATATAGACTTATTACTTGTGCTTCAACATATAGACTTATCACTGTGGCTTTAACATAAAGACTGAACTTTCGTTCATTAAATTCTTATGATATTAACTCTCTTACTCCGCGCATGCGTCACGTGAGTCATTTTTATAATTACGCTATTTTTAACAATAAAATTTTTATAATAATTTAACAAAGAATTTAAATATGTAAATTGATAATTTTATTATTTTTAACTTTTAATTATTGAACAATTTTATTACACTCCCCAAAGAGAGTTGCAGCTAAGCTGCAAATATTACATTAATTTTATTTTTGATTTTATCAACTTGTCACATTTAACAGCTGCTTGTATATTTGGTCTACCAATCACCAATTCTGACCTGTCTTTATCACTTTTAGGTACAGTTTCATCTACAGAAAACTCTTGAGGAGATGTCTTCTCATGAGATAAAGACATTTCCAAAGGATATAAATTATTTATAGAATGATAAGCTATTTGTCCATTATTTTGTTTAACCTTTACTGAACGTATTTTGTTATCATGTCCTATTAACAATTCTAAAAGTCTACCAGACATCCAGAAGGGACGTGGTTTGATTTCAGATTTTATTAATACAATATCATTTACCTTAATTATATTGTCCCAAGATGATTCATAAATTTTACTCATAGACTCCCTAAGACTTAATAAATACTCTTCATACCAAAGTTGTTTAAATTTATTGAACATTTCCTCTTGTGTATCAAGAGTTTTTTCTAATGTTTTTTGTTTAGTCTCCTTTCCAAACATCATCTACTTCACTCCTTAAAATTAGGGAAGAATTACAATTTAAACGCAAAAAAGAGTTTGGTGTAATAATTTCAACATCACTAAACTCTGACCTATAAGTGAGAGGTCTAGAATTTATAGCATTTTTTATAAATGACAGGGTGGTGAGCATTTCAAAATATGTTAATTTAGCTCGACCAATAACTTTATACATGCAAGATTTAAGAGTACGAATTTGCCTTTCATAAAATGCTCCTGCCCAGGCAGAAAATAAAGGGAATTTTTACATGCTTAATATTATTAGAATTTAACTCCTTCTTAAACTCATTGGACTCTAGAGCTTTAGATAGAAAGTTGGCACCTTTGTTAAATGTACGAGCGTTATCTGAATATATGTAATCTGCGATGGTATAATGATTACAAAAGCGTTGAAATGCAAGTAGGAATGTTGGTACACTCATGTCTGGACTAGTTCTAAGTGTATAGCTCTTATATTAAGGCAAGTAAAAATTAAAATGAACATTTTATCAGTGGTGTTGGTGTTTTCATTTTTTACAAACAAATGTCTAGTATAATCAATTCCAATAAATTTGAATGGAATTACTAATTTCATATGATGCTTTGGGATATCAGTATATATTCATTTAGGATATTTAAAAGCTCTAACATTAATCTTTTTACATAAATTGCACAAATTGAGAACCTTTTTTACTGCAACTCTACCTTTTGGAATCCAATACCCTTCATTCCTTATATGTGTTAAAGTACTTTCAACACCTAGATGTTGAACTTTTTGATGAGACCTTAAATTCAAAAGGGTTGTGAAATAATAAAATCTATTTAAAATAACTGGATTATGAACATCATAATTAAAATAAGTACATTTTGATATTCGTCCTTTTGATCTCAAAATTCCATTATTATCTAAAAATAGAATTAAGTTGTTAACTAACAATGGGATATAACCACTTTTAGGGTCTGATTTTAAAAATTCTATTCCCTTAGAATAACAAGAACTCTGCACACTTTTTATCCAATACATTAAAGCATTTTTATAGGGATCCTCCTTTTTCATATTACAAAAATAAAAATAAATACTTTGTAATATTCATAACTTTATCAAAATTGGAATATTTATGAATATTTAGAATTTCATTATGATTAGACTGATAATTAATATTTATAGTATTAAAACTAATGACTTCATTATCACTACTATCTATATTATTACACAACATTGGAATTAATGAATTTATTACCATTATTATGATTAGCAGTGAAATAATTATTATCTTCAGGAACTACTGACAACAATGGATATTTTGGCCAGTTTTTTAGATCTTTACTCAACCATGTGGGTCCATGTAACCATAAATTAATATTATCCATGAATTTTTTTATATGAAACACTTCTGGTTAACAGATCTGCTGGATTTTTATCAGTATTCACATAATGAAAATAAAACTTAATATTAAATTTTGTTTTAATATTATTTATATGTGTAGAAACATCTTTTAATCTATTATTTACATATTTACCCTTAACATTAGTTTCTCCAGTGAGAATCCAATTTAGCACCACCTGAGAATCAACACTTATGTTAATGTATTCAAATATGAATTTAGAATATGAATCAAGAACAGTAACTAGACATTTAAGAGCCAAATTCACACCAAGCAACTTAAGAGTGGGAATACTGTAAGATCTCTTGAGGTTGGTTGGAGTTACCTTAGCTTTGGCAAACAAAAATTGATTTTTTACATTACTAGAACTATAAGCTACAAAACCATAGCATGAAGAAGAACTATCACAAAAAATATGCAACCCATAAGATTGATTCTCATTTAATGCTTGTCTAGGAAAAAGTATATTTCTTAATTGTATTAAATCTGGTTTAAGTTTTTCCCATTCAGATATCATCTCCAGGTAATTCCTCACCCCATTGTTTATTAGCAGACCAAATACTTTTCATCAGGAACTTTCCTCTTATACGTAAAAGTAGCGTGAACCCAAGGGGGTCAAACAATTTGGAAGTTTCAGAAAGTACCTGTCTCTTTGTAATGGCATTTCCATAATTTAACTCCGACACATGCAAAGCATCATCCTCCAATTTATTTTCATACCCAAACACCTTTTTAAACACACTCTCATGGTCAACTAAAAATTTTTCATCTTTCATACACTTTCTCAAACTTTCACAATTGGTGGACCAAGATCTTAATATGAAGCCACCTTCATACATACAATTATAAGCCTGATGGTAAAGTTTGTTAAGCTCTGCAGAGTTATTGCTAGTAAATATCAAGTTATCAACAAAAAAATTAGAGGACAAAATCTCCTTACACTTGTCATCGGGAAATTGTTCTATATGATGTTGCATAATGTAATGAAGAATAAATGGAGATGCTGTATACTCAAATAATATAGTATTATGTCTAAAAGTAATCAACTGATCATTTCTTTACCATAAGAAACAAAATTTATTCTTATCAAACTCTTCTTTTAACCTAATGGATAAAAAAAGCTTATTTGATATCACTTAACATTATATAATCATTAGTTCTAAAAACAAATAATAACCAACAATGAATTCATTAAATCAAGACCTGAATATGAGGCTTCATTTATAGAAGGAATATTTATACTTATTTTAAAGGAACAGTTAAATACAGGACATATTTTAGTGGTAACCTGTTTAGCATGTCTTATAACAGGCCTATGTGGTATGAACACATATTAATGTTTTTTATAATCAGGAATATTAATTTCCTCAATGTTACCATCATCCTGTTGTTGTTTAAATACCTTATCATTTGCAGTTACTAGGTTTCGATTTGTTAATTTGTTATATACCCTATTTAAAACATTTAATGAAATATCAAAGTTAGAAGGAACTTGTTTAATTAACTCTTCATTCCAGGGAAATGTTACATATTAGTGACCATCTCTGAAAGAAATCCATTTTTTAAATTTACTTACCATGATTGTATCATAATCTGACAAGTTATCATTATCATTTGATGGAATACATACAGATTCCATGGAGAATAAATACTCCATACCATTATCTACTTCTGAGTCAATAAGAATACTTTCAAAAGGAGGAAAATAACTCTTTGTGGGATTTAAAATAAGATTGACAAAGTGTCATTCACCATGTCCGACTCTACAATTGCTTTAGGAGATGTTTCCTTTTTAATATTATTTAAAGCAAAATTTTGCTTTCTATACAAAAAATTTTGTGCATTACCAAATGGGATATATTTATTAGCTGCTTTAAAACAACTTCCTGACATTATAGATACTAAATCTAGAGAAGGGAAAAATTGTAAAATGTCAGTGCCTAGTAATGCTTGAATATGAAATTTATTATTATCTCCTTCAACATTAAATGCAGAATCAGCCAAGGGAACACCCTGTTTTCTAAATTCATGAATGACCTCATTTACACCATCAACTGTGTAATTTAAATTCAAATTTTAATCTACTAAGAATGGCATGCTAAAAACATCCATATCTTTAAGCTTAATAACTAAAAGCAGTTGTTTAAGCTGTCTTTGTTCTTTACCAATGAATGTTTGAATATTTAATGCATCCCATATAGATTATCATAATCTGGAATAATATGATTTAATATATCTTTAGATACATATGACCTTTGTCTTCCAGTATCTATTGTACTTCTCACAGTTACCTTTTTATTACCTCTTATTAGATCAAATGAAATTGTAGGCAACATATAAACTCTGTCTGCTTGTTGTTGAAATGATATGCAAAGACTATTTATAGTATCATTTTTAGTTTCATTTGCCTCAATCTTTGGACAAAATGCATTTATATGAGTGTGTTCTTTACATTTAAACAATTAAACCTTAATTTATTACTTTTACCAAAGCAAGTATCAGAATTATGCCCAATACCGGCACACCTAGTACATAAATTTAAAACTTTTGCACGTTCAACTCTTTGAGAAACAGTGTTATACTTATCACACTTGTACAATGGATGATTTTTAAGTTGACATAGTTTATACATTATACATTTTGTTATTACTAGATTCACCTTTTGCATCATTATTTTTAGATTCTTTAACATAATCAAGATTTGTATTAAAATTTTGCAATGAATTTGATTTAAAAGATTTTTTTAAATGAAAACTACTTTTAGGCTTAACTGTAGGAATTTCCTTTTTTGATTTACTTACTATATTAAGCGTATTAAATACATTATAGTTTTGAAAAATTTGCTCCAAAGAAGGATAGTTATTTTCCAACTTATGTATCAATTCAGTCTTAAATAATCTAGGCAACTTTTTGAAAAATGATGTTAGTTAACAATATATTACCCGGAGCATGAGGCTCCAGAAAATTTAAATTATAAACTTTTTTTGATATATTGATCTTACTGTATTAATAAATAACTTAGTACTTACAAACTCTATATCATGACCATCATCAATTTTTAAGTCATTTAATTTGTTCATATATTCATTTACAATTAAGTTTTTGTCTAGAAATTCTTTCTTCAAAAGTTCTAAAGCTACCTTATAATTATCATCTAACACCTTTAGAGCATAACCTTTAAGGTATCCTAAAAGATACATTAATTTTACAGAATCTCCAATACCATCTTTATTACCTATTACATTATTAAACTTGGTTAAAAAATTATGGAAGATCAATTTATTTTGTTCTGATCCATCAAATTGATCACACGTAATTATAGGTAATTTATAGTCTCTAGTTTTCTTTTTCTTTTTATAAATAATTACCAAATATAGCTATATCCACATACAGGTCAAAATGGTAACTGGTAGACTTTTCTATTTCCTTATGAAAGAAATCAGGTTCTATCTGATCTATTTCAAATTGTGACAAAATATTTAATATTTTTTCATCCAATATTTTTATTTCCAATACCTCATTATTAATCCTTTCATAATTAGAATAAATAATCATTTTATTCAACTTATTGTCATTTTCAAAAATTTTCAATTTATTTATTAATATAGTAACCTTGGTTTTATGAGTAGCCCTACTTCTTACAAAATTATTAATAGCCTTTTTACAATCAGCTAATACATCTTTTTCTTCTTCAGATGTCATTATTAAATTTATTTATTACTAATCCTATAGTAATTAAAACAGCAAGAATAATGCTACAACTTAAATTTAAATTAAACTTTACAATAAAGAGGTCTTTGAACCTAAACAGGTTAAATAAACTATTAAGCAATACTTAATAACTAACTTAATATTATTTGAACCTATAACCCACTTAATACTAATTAATACTAACTTTATTATAGGTAGGCAAATAGACCGCAGTTAGGCTATAGGTTATATAATTAATAAATAGGCATGTGTAGTTAACAATTATTTCATAGCCGTCCGTGTCTCACGAAGCCTTGTTTAAATTTTATATTTACTAAACAGACTCCCGAACGGGCCCCTCCCGACTGCGCGGCTCCTCTTTTGTACTGTCTTGGCTCGGTTAGTAACGCTCTTGCTTACCATCCAAGAGGTCGATGGTTCGATTCCCAGTATAGCAGACTTAAAAATTCAAAATATTTTAATGCACGAGCAGTTAGTGCATTTAAAAAGATTTGATATATTTATTATATTAGTCTGCGAAAGAGGGATAGAACTTTGACATCGTTACCCCGTGTCAGAGTGCAGTCGGGAGGTGCCCGTTCGGGAGTCTGCTTGATAAGTATTTCTTGAGACTTCCTAGCGCAGCTCCTCTTTTGTACTGTCTTGGCTCGGTTAGTAACGCTCTTGCTTACCATCCAAGAGGTCGATGGTTCCATTCCCAGTATAGCAGACTTAAAAATTCATATATATATATATATATATATATATATATATATATATATATATATATATATATATATATATATATATATATATATATATATATATATATATATATATATATATATATATATATCTGAGCCCAGTAAGGCTCTAGGTGCCTGTCAGCGGGGCCAGCACTGGTTTCCATATAAATCTGTCGTAAATAATTTCATCTTCCACCAACTGTTCTAGCGTAGGCAGCTGATGTAATCATCAGAGAGTCCCCAACTGGCTCCACCCCTCTCTTCCTGGGTCTCCCTGTCGATCTTCTTCCTTTTGGTGTCCACTCCCACCTCCCTCTAGCCGCTCTCCCTTCGAATTCCTCCACACCTGCTTCATCTATCTTTTGAATTATTGGTTCAACCCCTATACTTTCTCTAATTTTTTCTCTTCTTATCCTCTCACTCCTGGTCCTTCCCATCATCAACCGCAGCACCCTCATCTCTGCTGCTTGTTTTCTGCTTTCTTTTCTTGCTGTCTCACTCTAAATCTTCTCCCCATTTAGCAAAACTGGGGTCAGAGTGCTTCCAAAAATTACTTTCTTTACCTTCTATCCATTCTTCTGTTGGCCAAGATTGGGTACAGTCCCCTTACCACTCTTCCGTATTTCTCCATCCTGTTGGTGATTTCGATCGTATATCCTCATCCCTTAGTGAATACTCCCCCTCCAAATACTTACCTTTCTCTACCACCCTAGTACCCTCACCTCCTCGTCATCCCCCTTCAGCACAAGCTCCTCTCCCTTCTCCTCCCTGCTAACTATTAACAGTTCTGTCTTTTCAACATTCACACTCAATCCCAACTCTTTAAGCTTTTCAGCAGAACTTCTTATCACCTTTCTTAGCTTTTCCCTATCTTGGCTCCATATATATATATATATATATATATATATATATATATATATATATATATATATATATATATATATATATATATATATATATATATATATATATCAGGGTTGCATGGTTTTAACCAGATGGTTTAAACCAATTGTTTTTTTTTGGTTTAAACCAACTGAAAAAAACCATGTTTTTTTTGGTTTAAACCAATTTTTTTATTTTTTATTAATGAATTTATATACAAGCTATATAAATACGATATATATATATATATATATATATATATATATATATATATATATATATATATATATATATATATATATATATATATATATATATATATATATATATATATATATATTTTTTTTTTTTTTTTTTTTTATTTTTTTTTTTTTTTTTTTTTTTTCACCATACCCCAGGTAGGACTTTCGTCCTGTCAGTAGGATCTTCCGAGGAAGATCCTTGGGTTTCTTGGGCCCACGGCGGATACCGCTGGCTTGGCCAGGCCTATCGCGGATGCCGGAGATTATTAGTTAACAGCTGGCTTTATTCTTTTATTGTACCACTGAACCACTTATATATATATATATATATATATATATATATATATATATATATATATATATATATATATATATATATATATATATATATATATATATATATATATATATATATATATATATATATATAATATATTAAAAATTCTGAATATATATATATATATATATATATATATATATATATATATATATATATATATATATATATATATATATATATATATATATATATATATATATATATATATATATATAAATATATATATATATATATTTATTTTATTTTATTTTACCCCTCACCTTTCCCACTCTCGTGGGGTGGTGCCCGTCACAGTTCGTTTACACCCCCACATCCACACTCTATCTCCCTTCCCCCTCACAATGTCCTCCATCTCATTCTGTCCTCCGTGACTCTCCTACCTTCGTCCACATTCATTCAAACCTCCCCCCCCCTAATATCTCCCCTACCCTTCCCCCTTCCTCCCTCTACCTCAGATCTCATCACTCTACCCACCATCCTATTCTCATCCATTCTACACATATGCCCAAAGAATCTTAATACACCCTCTTCCACTCTGCCCACTATTCCCCTCTTCCATCCACACATCTCTCTTATTCTTTCATTCCTGATTCTATCTACCCTCCTTAACCCACACATAGCCCTCAATCCTTTCATTTCAAAAACTTCTAATCTTTTCCTAATCTGAGCATTCATCACCCATAAATTGCAGATGGCAGACTCATCCTCTCAAACATTCTTACCTTTATTTCCTTTGATATTCTCCCCTTCTTCCATACTTCCCTCAGTCCCCCCATCATTCTCATTCCTTCAATCACTCTATTCTTTATTTCCCCATCCATTTCCCCTTTTCCCTCCACTAGCATTCCCAGATATTTAAACTCTTCTACCTCCTCAAATTTCTCTCCCCCACCTTGACACCCCCCCTTCCTCCCCTCTTATTGCCTCAACCCTGCTCCCAATCCTTATCCCTTTACCTTTGATGAGTTTACCCTTAATCCCTTAGACACACATTCCCTCAAAAAATCTTTCACCAACATTCTCATCTTATCCCCAGATTCTGCAACTAAGACCGCATCATCCGCAAACAACAAGACATTTACCTCCCATTTCCCCTCTCTACTTCTCAACCTAATACCCTTCCCTTCCCTCTTCATCCCCCTAACAACACCATCCATTAGCACATTAAACAACCACGGAGACTTAACACACCCCTGCCTCAGTCCAACTCCCACGTTAAACCATTCAGTCAGTTCTCTCCTCACCCTCACCCTCGCTCTACAGTTCTCATAAAATGATTTATTTCCATTCAATAATCTACCTCTCACTCCCCCCTTCCTTATAGAACCTCAAACAATTTCCTCCTACAAACTCTATCATGCGCTTTTCCAAATCCATAAAGCATACATACCCCACTCTATCTTTCTCACTCAAATACTTGCAGAAAGCCTCCTTTTTCGTTTTAACCATATTCTCCAACTCTTCATTCCACCACTCACTCCCCTTTCTTCTACCATTACCTATTTTTTTTTATCCCACACACTCTTCTCGCAACTTCCACCAATGCTCCCTTCAGTTTACTCCATTCTTCATCCACCCCTTCCACCTCAACTCCCCTAACCTCCTCCCATTTCTCCCTTATCCCTCTTGTGTATTCACCTCTCTTCTCCTCATCTTCTAACCTCTCCACCCGTACTATCTCCACCACCCTTCCCTCTCCCTCCCACTTTCTCCCAACCTCCTTTAGCTTTTATTTTCGCCACCACCAAATAATGGTCCGAAATACCCATAGCAGTTCCCCTCAGCACGTTGACATCCAACAACCTATTCCTCCATTCCCAGCTCACACACACAAAATCCAACAATACCCTTTTGTCCATTCACACCACTCACCCAGGTATATTTATGATTTTCTTTCTTTTCAATATATATATATATATATATATATATATATATATATATATATATATATATATATATATATATATATATATATATATATATATATATATATATATAATTTCATGTCACAAATTTACATTATTTTTTAAAAATTCAAATTTATTTTTTACTTCATTTCAATCATTTTGTTACTGTTCTATATAAAAAAATATATTGCATTTTTCATTATTCATTAGTCATTTCACCTATTGATTCATTATTGTAATAAAAAAACAAAAAAAAACAAAATAACCAAAAAAACCTGGTTATTGTTTTTTTTAAAAAACCATTGGTTTTTGTTTTTTTTTTAAAAAAACATGGTTTTTTTCTACCCTGATATATATATATCCTCTGGTGGGTAAAGACCAGAGGCCTACTAATTTCCACCAGAGTTGGAGAAATACCGGAAACTAATAGTTAAAAGCTGACATGCACAGATACACGGTTCTTGAAAGTATGCAAGTCAAAAGAAGTTGGGAAAACAGATAAAGGGAGTGTGTTCCAGACTTTACCAGTAGAGTACGTATAAGATTAGGCATAGCGGTTAAGTTTGGGACAGACAGTTGGACAGAAAAAGGATAAGACTATGTAGAAAGGCGTGTTGCACGAGCCCTTCTCAATGGAGAATAAATGCAACTGGAGAGTTTAGCGATAGCATAGAGTGAGGGACGCAACAGTTCGATGCTAGAAAGAGATTGGAGAGAATTAATGAGGACGGTATAGTTAAGACGAAATGCCATAGACTCTCGCATTATTTGTAAAGGAGAGATGCGTTAGAAACTTGTTAAGAAAGAGAAGTAATATGATTCTTCCAAGAAAGATCACGAGAGAAAGAAACACCGAGAATATAAGGACAGATGAAGGCTTGAGTTTTGTTTTCGAAGATGTTATAGTTGTGTGGAAGATAGTGTCGAGTAGAGATGTGGAGGAACTGAGCTTTTGAGGCATTGAAAACAACCATGTTTTCTCTGCTTCGATTTGAAATTTAGGCCACCATTCTAAACTGAAAGGAATATTAAAGAGCAGAGTCATCAACATATGAGTGGATAGGTAATGAAGTAATAGAGAGAAGAGAAGATCATTAATGAAGAGTGGAAAAAGTTTTGGGGACAGGACAGAATACCAAAGAACACTGCTTTTAATAGATTCAATGGAAGAACGGTGGCCGTCTACAACAGCAGCTATAGAACGACAGGAAAGAAAATCAGAGAGAAGAATAGATTCCGAAAGAGGGAAGTTAGGAAATCAAAGCTTTGTACCAGACACTATCGAAGGTTTTAGAAATGCCCCAGCGCGACAGCAAAAGATTCACTGAAATGCTGTAGAGCGGAAGATCAAGAGTCACAGAGAAATAAAAGATCATCAGTGAATGCTTCTTACGAAAGCCATACTAGCTATCTGAGATAATATTTGAAAAATTGAGATGTTTCCAAATCTATCTTTTAAGGATACATTCGAAAACTTTATATAAAACGGAGGTTAAAGAAATGGGAAGTTAGTTGAAGGGTTGAGAAGGGTCCCTCTTCTTCGGCGTCCTGAATGAGCGCACGTTTCCAGCAAGAAGAGAAGGTTGAAGTAAAAAGATAGACGAAATAGTTTACGTTCACCAGCTGTATAATGAGAACTAGAAGAGGCCATTGAAAACTGAAAAAGAAATCACCATTAATATGATGATTTCAGAGATAGGAGAAGAGAGAAGTGCTCCATTTTGGAGTTTAAATAGTCGAAGAATTTAGGATAGTCAGTAGAGTTAGGACATAAATAAACAGAACAAATGAATTTAGTTGTAGAATGGCAAGAGAGCCTGAGTTATAAAGTGGAAAATTCGGAAGACTCCAAATTAGAGACACGAGAACAAATGACATCGTTGCGCACGTATGCACAACACCGCCTTTGGATGAAAATTGAGGATAGAGACAGTAGGAGGAAACAGAATAAGGTTTGCTATAGGAACGCTCAAACTTCTGAGTTTCTGTCAACAACAGAAGATGAGATCTAGAAGAAGAGAGTTCATGTTCAACAAAGTAGAAATTGGAGTGAAGACCGCGAATGTCGCAGAAATTAATGAAAAAAATAGATGAACGCGAAAGGAGCGAATCATTGGGCACCGGGATGAGATGGGAAGCATCCTTAACATCCCATATACCCAATGTGAGTAATCACATCACCTCGGGAGCGCTATTTCCCTCCTCCGTATATATATATATATATATATATATATATATATATATATATATATATATATATATATATATATATATATATATATATATATATATATATATATATATATATATATATATATATATATATATATATATATGCAAAAAGATGGTTATATTTAAACATGGCTTGTATTTTGCTTTAGGGTCGTGTAGGCCTAGACCGTTCAGCAATATCTATAAAAATTATTTTCCTCTTACCTTAATCTGGTATATTTTATCTTATTTCTAATATCTTATATTGTTGGCGTATTAAAATATTTCTTCTTGAGTAATAATTTTATTTTATTTAAGATATTTCACAATTGTTTTACAAATTCACAAGCGTTAGTCACGCCGGTAATTTTTCAATCTCTCTACAAAAATTTTGCATCATCATGATCGGGATGATCGTCATGAACGATACCTTAATAATCGATATATCGTTCATAATATTGATATATCATTTATCATTTTATTATAAATAATTACATTTATTAGAAAATTCAAAAATCAATACAACCTTCATTCTAAGTTGGTGATACCCAGAGAATGAATTTCCAAGGTTACTTGGGGATTCACACCTGAACACCCAACTTATGACATGAATTTGTTAGAATAGTAAATTGGAAGAAATAGTGAAAATTAAAGCAGTAGAGTAAACTTATTCTAACAAAAATTGTAAAAAAATTTAAAATATTCAAAAAAATTTAAAATATATATATATATATATATATATATATATATATATATATATATATATATATATATATATATATATATATATATATATATATATATATATATATATATCACCTTAAATTTATAGAAGACATTTTTCATGGTTCAACACTTTCATTAATTAAACTAAAATATGGTTTAATATTTATTATATTTTCACTCTGCACTTTATTATTATTTTTTATGTATACATTATTACCTGAAAATTTTACTATAGGATAGGGACCATGGTACACTGCTTCTAATTTGTTTCTGCCATTTTGTTGGTTTTTTACAAACAAGAACAAATTTCGAATCTTGTAAGTTTTTTGGAACATATATTTTTGGATTTTTGGCATAAAATTCTGCAGACAGAGGGAGTCCCAAGAATAATTTCAATTTTTCTGCATATGTTTTTATTGAAAGTGGGAATGAGGACTCTACTTGCTCTATTAAAGCTTCAGGGAGGGAGGGATTTTGACTCATCATTAGGATAGCAGGGGTTATTCCTTCTGAGTTTAATGGGGCAGTTCTTAAACATAACCATTAGGAGGAGGAGATCCAACCAATAATTTTGAACATCTTCCAACTCATCCGACAGCATGACTCGAAGAGACCTCAATAGTGTTCTATAAGAGTTTTCAATGAGTCCATTACTCTGAGGGGTATTGGCAGAAGTAAAGTTATGTCGGGATCTTAGCTCCTCACAAACACTTTTAAATAAATCGGAAGTAAATTGTCCACCCCGATCCGAAACATAAGTTCCTACCACTCCAGCTATGGGTAAGAATTCTCTTGTAATTGTCTTCACAATTGTAGAGGTTTCTATGTTTTTCAAGGGGAAAGCAAAGAGATAGCGAGAGAATCTATCAATTAAAGTTAAAAGATATTTATAGTTTTTACATGAAGGCATTTTAAGAATGTCTATATAAACCACCTGAAATTTTGCCGAAACTGGCTGGTAAGATTCATATGGTGGGCTTATTTTGCGTAAGGATTTAGATCTCTGACATGAATCACAATTTAGAACAAACTGCTTTGTGTATTTAGGCATTTCCTTCCATACAAAGCGCTTCCTAAGAGATGCCAGAGTTTCCTTGACTCCAAAATGCCCAAGTGAATGTGAATAAGGAAATAACAGGTGTAATGAAAGATTCAGGAACAAAGACACGAGGTGAAAATGGAATAGATTCATCGACAACCAAAGACAGTAAGTCATTTTTATAATAATGGTTTCGCTTGGTCAGCTTGAGATTAGTATTTTCTTGCTTGTTTAAATATTTTTGAAGTTGCACATCTGTTTCTTGTGCTGCTTGAAGTTCTTTATAATCAATTTTACACTGAAATAGCTTAAACACTTCATTGGCGGAAATATGGAAAATAGATGACAGTCATCCTCTATTAAAGAATCCTGCTGTGGAGAAAGCTCTGGTGTGACCAATGCTTCATCGCAGAGTGCTTCAGGAAGGACTTCTGTAACAGTGTCTTCTCTTCCAAGTTGAACTGAAGGGCTTGTTGCTAGTTCTCTATCTGCATTTCCTGCAGTATTTGTAGAAGCTGGTAATTTCAGTGAACTGTTAGTTGGCTTCTCAGCAGGATTTCTGCTCAAGTAATCAGCAAGAATATTCTCTTCAGATTTAATATGGTTTATGTTTAAATCATATTCAGACAAGAAAGTTAGGTAATGCTGCTCCCTTGCAAGCAAGTGATTAGCATCAGTCTCTTTTTTAAGTGACTGTGTGACTGAAAGATTGTCACAAAACACGTCTATCTTCCGTCCTTCTACGATATGTTGAAATTTTTTCACCGTTTTACCAAGGCAAGGAGTTCCTTGCTAAAAATACTATAGCTCATTTCAGTTGGATTTAATTTATAACAATAGAATCCAAGTAGAAGAGTTTTTTCATTTTCAGTTGAAACTACAACACCAGCCAAGGCAGTCTGACTGGCATCTGTGAAAATTGATATTTTGGCACTATTAGATTGAAAACCCAAAGGAGTAGCATTTTTCAAAGTCAGTTTTTCTAGATTGAAGCTTCTTCAGCCTCAGGATTCCATTTTACTCTACATTGTTAGTTTGGAGCGCCTTTTAGAAATGAAAGAAGAGTAGAAATAATATTAGAAATTCCAGGATTTTGAGATCGGAAATAGTTTATACTTCCTAAGAAAGAATGTACATCTTTAATAGTCTTAGGTTTCTTAATGTTTAATATAGAAAGACTTTTATCTTCACTAGGAAGCATATAACTGTCTGACACATCAAAACCAAGATATGTTACCTTTGGTTGGCCAATTTGGCACTTATCAGCACTTAGTTTTAAATTAAAAAAATTTATCCTATCAAATACCATTTCTAAAACCTTTAGATGCTCTTCATATATATGAAAATATTAGGAATACGAGAAAGAATTAAAGATATATATTTAGTAAAACTTGTGAGACTAGAATGAAAACTTTCAACTATACTGTTATAAGAAAAACTACCATATGGGTATTAATTGTTAAAAACTTTCTACAATCGAGGTGAACTTTTAAATTATAGAAGGCCTTCTTGAGATCAAGGACAGAAAACACTTTAACACCAGAAAATATATTTGAAAAATACCCTAAATTTGGTAGACTAAAATTGTCACGAATTGCTCTTTTGTTAAGAAACCTCAGGTCAGCTACAATACGGACTCCACCCGAGGGCTTTGGAAGAACTGAGATTGGAAAACCCCATGGTGAATGTGAAGGAGATAAGACCCCAGCATTAACTAACCTGCCTATCTCCACTTTAGCTTTGTCATATAGACATGTAGAAATTCTTGTGCTTTTTATACTTATTGGGGGTCCTCTTACAATAAATTTATAGGTGACTAACTCTTTTAGGGCCTCATACTCTGCGGGTGTAAGGGGAAATTTTAACATTTTATTTTTATATTCGCTGTTATCACTATTATTTATATCACTTCTATATATACCATTATTTTTAAATTTATTACCATTATTATACCTATAGGAAGAATTGTTTATATTGCTACCCCCAGCATTAATTTTACCTTTAAAAATATTTTTATTTACCATTGTACTACCAGTATTACATAATTCTGTTATCATTTAAATATATATATCAGTAAATAATACCTTAAAATATAATAATATATTAATGTAAAGAGAAGGCGCGGAAGGTAATTTGGGAGAGAGGGTAGCATTAACAAAATGATCAATTCTTTTTAGGGGCACAGACTCCACATCATTTCCTACAATTACATCACAAGAGCTCCCTGTCTGAGCGTCAATAATCTTATGATTACTAAAATCTAATAAAAAATTATACTTTTGAAAAATATCAAGTCCCTAAAATATTACAAAGTACATCACAAATTAAAAAAGTATGCTCATACTCTCTATGCAATAAAAAATTTAGTTTTTATTTTAATATATATGTTTATTTTAATTCCATTAGCAGCAGTAAGAAAGCTTCTGCAGAAGCCTTAAAACATGATAATGTACTCCCTGAGTCTATTATATATAACTCTTTTAGAGTTAGCATGGAAAATACGGTAGAGACTGTTTAATTGTAGATTTTTTGGACATATTTTAAACATTCATAATTTTTGGATATTGTACCCTTATAAAAATTTGCATTTTCAACTGGCATCGCAGTATATTTGCTAAGAGCTGATGGCTCTTGCTCAAAGACTGGCTTTTCACCATGTTGATAATGCAGATTTTTATCTTTAAAATTTTTTAACAATGCTCAAGTTCACTAGACTGAGATACTAGTTCGTTTAAAACAGATGGTATTAAATCAGCAGTAGTAATCGCATTGCCATGAAGTTGAGTATTGTTATACTCTATATTATTTATATAAGTATGCAAAGTATCATTATTTGCAATTGTATTAACATCATTTATAAAGGGGTAGCTTTTACCTTCTTCCTTTCTTAATTTTTCCTATTTAATATATGCACTTTTATCGCTAATTATTATACACTGCACCTTATTATTAAATTTCACTTTTAATTTTCTTTTTGAGGGGCTGACATTCGCCCCTACGATTCGTTTCCCGGATTAGTTGAAGGAGATGGTCCTGAAGTGGAAATTTTGGCTTGCATTGGTGCTCATCGATAGCTACCTCCTTGGCATCTTGTAGCTTTTTCTCGAAATTTATAATGGTAAATTTATAGAGGTTAAGTCTGGGGTTGGAGAGTTGGACAGAGAAAGGATGAGACTGTGTAGAAAGACGAGTCGCACGAGCTCTTTTCAATGGAGGAGGTATGCGACGAGAGGGTTCAGAAGAGCAGTGTCCGTTGTAATAGCGATAGTAAAGAGAGAGTGACGCAACAATTCGACGGGCAGAAAGAGATTGAAGAGAGTTAGTAAGAGCAGGAGAGTTGATGAGACGAAATACCCTAGAGTCCACCTTCTCTAGGAGAGCTGTATGTGTGAACACCCTGATTCGCGAAGCATACTCCATACAGGGGCGAACTACACCCCTGTACAAAGCAAGCAACTGGGTGGCGTAAAAAACCACGAACACGCCTCAGAACACCCAACTCTTAGAAGCTTGTTTAGAAAAGAAGTAATGTGATTTTCCAAGAATGATCAAAAAAAAAAACACCAAGAAATTAAGAACAGATGAGGTTTGAGTTTGCGTTTTCGAAGAAGATATCATAGTTGTGTGAGATTGTGTCGAGGAGAGATGAGGAATTGGGTTTTTGAGGCAATGGAAAACACCATTTTCTCTGCCCAATTTGAAATACGAGAAAGATCAGAGGTTAGTTGCTCCAAGGCTACCCTTCTCGAGTCTATCAACTGCGTTGGGGGGAACTTTTTCAAACTGGAAGGAATAA
>SEYY01005728.1:20000-56411 GCA_009176605.1 Armadillidium nasatum | reverse complement strand
TATATATATATTGGTTACTCAGTGGATTTTATTGTTTCAATGAAACAGAGTATCGATTTTACTATTGAATAGAGTATCGCTAAAAACTATTCATTTGCCCATGAACTTCTAAAATCAAAGATGAAAGCACCAGAAAGTGTAACTTGGAAATTTTCACACAAAATTTGTGTAAAAAATACATAAATGGGTAAAATCGCGACATAGTATTTTTTTTAACAAAAATTGATAGAGAACATGAAAATATGTAAGAATTCAACAAAATTGAAATATCGCGACAGGCAAAATGTCCCGGCATTTCGCGTCCTGTCTTGCATACGCAGGTGTGTGTCGTTATTCCTGTCGCGAAAACGTAAGTAAGCTACAGACAAACACACACACTTACACAAAAACATTTATTTTCCATCAGCACAATCCGTAAAATCCCAAACTCAAGTAAACAAAAGACCAAATTTAATTTTAACTTCATCATCATTGATCACAAAACACCAAATTCAATCCAGCAAATTCATGCAACCTCACTATTGCAGTTAGCGAAAGCATCATTCTCAATTAAGCAAACCGCAAAAAAAAAAACAACTTCAGCAACGCAAATCACACACCAGGGGAAGCTCAAAGGGCTACGCGAGGCGATCAGGAGGGGATCAGAGCTCTCGGTGGGTGGGTAGGGTGAGGAGGTGCCGAGAGCGCAATCCCCTCCTGATCGCCTCGCGTAGCCCTTTAAGCTTCCCCTGGTGTGTGATTTGCGTTGCTGAAGTTGTTTTTTTGCGGTTTGCTTAATTGAGAATGATGCTTTCGCTAACTGCAATAGTGAGGTTGCATGAATTTGCTGGACTGAATTTGGTGTTTTGTGATCAATGATGATGAAGTTAAAATTAAATTTGGTCTTTTGTTTACTTGAGTTTGGGATTTTACGGATTGTTCTGATGGAAAATAAATGTTTTTGTGTAAGTGTGTGTGTTTGTATGTGTGTGCGTGTGTGTGTGTATGTGTGCTTGACTAAGGTTGCCTTATTGTGACTTGTGTTGATGAAGTTGATTGATTTTTGTGGTCTATGTGCTTGAGAATGGTGTGTCTGTGACTTGTGATAATGAAATTGAGTGATTTTGTGGCTTATGTGCTTGAGAAGAAGAGTGTTTCTTTGATCATGATTTAGTGAAAATGAGTGATTTTTGTTGTATATGTGCTTGAGAATGACATTCTGTGACTTGTGTTGTTGGGGCTGAGTGAATTTTGTTGTTTGAGAATGATGTTTCTGTGACTTGTGATGATAAAATTGGGTGATTTTTGTTGTTTGTGTGCATGAGAAATGATGTTTCTGTGACTTGTGATGATAAAATTGGGTGATTTTTGTTGTCTATGTGCTTGAGAAATGTGTTCCTGTGACTTGTGATGATGAAATTGAGTGAATTTTGTGGATTAGATGAATGAGAGTAGATGTTTCTTTGGCCATGATTTAGTTAAAATGAGTGATTTTTGTTGTATATGTGCTTGAGAATGGTGTATCTGTGACTTATGATGATGAAAATGGATGATTTTTGTGGTCTATGTGATTGAGAAATGTTGTTTTCTGTGCCTTGTGTTAATGAAATTGAGTGAATTTTGTGGTTTGTGTGCTTGAGAAATGATGTTTCTGTGACTTGTATTAATGAAATTGAGTGAATTATGTGACCTATATGCTTGGAAGGGTGTTTGTGTGGTCTGGTTTAGTGGAATTGAGTGAATTTTGATGCATATGTGATTGAAAAGGGTATTTCTGTGACTTGTGTTAATGAAATTGAGTGAATTTTGTGGTATATGTGTTTGGGAAGGGTGCTTGTGTGGTCTGGTTTAGTGGACTTGAGTGAATTTTGATGTCTGTGTGCTTGAGAAGGGCATTTGTGTGACTTGTTTTAGTGAAATTGAGTGAATTTTGTGGCTTGTGTGCTTGGGAAGGGTGTTTGTGTGATCTGGCTTAGTGGACTTGAGTGAATTTTGATGCATATGTGATTGGGAAGGGCGTTTCTGTGACTTGTGTTAATGAAAATTGAGTGATTTTTGTGACCTGGATGCTTGGGAAGGGTGTTTGTGTGGTCTGATATAGTGAAATTGTGTGAATTTTGATGTCTGTGTGCTTGAGAAGGACATTTGTGTAACTTGTTTTAGTGAAATTGAGTGATTTTTGAAGTCTGTGTGATTGAGAAGGTTGTTTGTGTGGTCGGGTTTAGTGAAGTTGAGTGATTTTTATGTACTTGAGTTTGTTGCTTTGTGATCTGTGATGGTGAAAATTAATTGAATCTTGGGCTTTGTTTAGTTGAGTTTGGCTTTTGTGACTTGTGTTGCTGAAAGTAAAATGCTTTTGCGCAGGTGGATGCTTGAGTATGTGTGTATATGTGCTTTTGTGTGACTAAGGATGGTGTTTTGTGATTGTGTAGATGAAACTGAGTGATTTTGTGGTCTATGTACCTGAGAAATGGTGTTTCTGTGGATTGTTTTAAGGAAATTGAGTGTATTTGTTGTCTATGCTCTTTGAAATGGTGCTTCTGTGGTCTGTATTAGTGAAGCTGAGTGATTTTATGGATTTGGGTTTGTTGCTTTGTGATCTGTGATGGAGAAAATAATTGGATCTTGGGCTTTGTTTAGTTGAGTTTGGTATTTTTGTTTCTTGTGTTGATGAAAAATAAATGTTTTTGTGCAGGTGGGTGCTTATGTATGAGTGTTTATGTGTTTTTGTGTGACTAAGGATGGCATTTCGTGATTTGTGTTGATGAAATTGAGTGACTTTGCTGTCTTTGTGTATGGGAAATGGTGTTTCTGTGGTCTGTATTAGTGAAGCTGAGCGTTTTTGTTGTGTATGTGCTTGGGAAATGGTGTTTCTGTGGTCTGCATTAGTGAAGTTGAGTGATTTTATGTATTTGAGTTTGTTGATTTGTGATCTGTGATGGAGAAATTAATTGAATCTTGGTTTTTGTTTACTTGAGTTTGGGTTTTTGTGACTTGCATTGATGAAAAATAAATGTTTTTGTGCAGTTGGGCTCTATGTGTATGTGTGTGTATGTGTTTTGTGTGGATAGGGATGGTATTTTGTGAATTGTGTTGATGAAAATGAGTGATTTTTTTAGTCTGTGCGCCTGAGAATGATGTTTCTGTGACCTGCTTTAAATGAAATTGAGTGATTTTGCGGTCTATGTGCCTTGAGAATGATGTTTCTGTGGCATGTATTAGTGAAGATGAGTGTTTTTGTGGGCCTGAGTTTGCTGCTTTGTGATATATAATGGAGAAATTAAATGAATTTTGGAGTTTGTTTACTTGTGTTTGGTCCTTTTTGTGAACTGAATTACTGAAATAAATGTTTTTTGTGGATGGAGTGCTTGGATGTGATGCTTTTATGTGAAATGAGCTGTTAAATTATGTGAATTTTGTGTGCTGTGTGTTTGAAGCTTGGTGCTAGTGTGAAAAAATCTTGCTGGATCTGTGTGTTGATGTTGAGAACTATGTACTTGAGCTTAGTGATTTGTGATTGGTACCCCTGAAATGATGTTTTTGTGATTTGTACTTGTGAAAATTTGTTCGAATTTTGTGATTGTGAAGTTGAATTCAATGTTTTGTGAATTGTAATGTTTGAGTTCTGTGAAATTTTGTGTTTTTGCGCACTTCAACCTGCTGTTTTTGTGGCCTGTGGGTGTGAAGATAAGTGAAAATTGTGTTTTGTGGAATGAATATGGTGTCTTTTGTGGTATATAATGTTGTTGAAAAGCGAGTTTTTGTGGATGGTTTGTGTGAATTTGATGATTAGTGCTCTGTGATGATGAAATTAAAATGAATTTTGGACTTTGATTGTTTGAATTATGGACTTTGGTTATTTGATTTTTGATTTTTTGTGGCTTGTGTTAATGAAGTTAAGTGTTTTTGTGAATTGTATGGATGAAACTTGGATAATTTGTGGTACTGAATTGATAAGATTAAGTGATTTTTGTTGACTGTGTGTATGAGAATGATGTTTCTGTGACCTGTATTGTTGAAAATACGCCAGATTTGTGCTTTGTGTTCATGAATTTGATGATATTATTGTGGTTTGCCATGCTGTGTCTGAGTGTAGTTGTGCTTATGTCCCGTAATTGCTGTCCCGAAAATGCTGTTTCTGTGACTTGTGCTGATGAGACTATGTGAGTTGTTGGTTTATGTGGTTAGGCCTAATGGTATTGTGGTTTGAGCCTGTTGTTTTGAGGATATTGAATGGTAGATTGAGAGTTTTTGAACTTTGCATCTTAGACTTTGGTGAACTTGTGTCTTGCAACGTTGGAGTTAAGTGAATTTTGTGATTATGTGTTTGAGTTTACAGTTTTGTGAGATGTGATTGTGAATTTAGGTGGAATTTGTAGTTTGTGATGTTGAATTTATGAGAACATACCATTTTGTGTGTGTGTGTGCTATTAAGTCTGATATTTTTGTGTCTTGTACCTATGGAGGCTAGTGCTTTTGAGGTTTGTGTGAATGAGATTAGTGTTTTTATGTTTGCGTTGAATGCTGATGAGAAAAATTTGCTCTTTGTGTGCCATGAGTTTGATGATTTTGTATGACGTGACTTTGAAATTGTTGCTTGTGTGAGATGTGATAATGAAATTAGGTGAAATATGTAATTTGTGTGGTTGAGATAAGTGTTTTATGTAAATTATGTCTTTCAATATGGTGTTTTTGTGACTTGGGCGTAGGGTATAAGTGAGTTTTGTGTATTTGACTATGGTAACTTGTGCATTGTGATGCTGGAGATAGGTGTTTTTGTGATTTTGTGCGAATGAGAATGTCATTTTGTGCTTATGGGAGTGTGCTTGTGTATTATGTATGTATGTGTGTGTGTGTGTAGGTGCGTGCTCACCCTGACCTTAGTAATTTTTGTTGTAAAATTAAAAGAAATATATTAAATAATTTTAAAAATAAAATAAATTTTTAAAAATATTTGTAATAAAATGGTGAAAAGCGTAAAATACTTTGATATGAAAACATGGAAAACATGGAAAACACGGTGGACAGGTGCTGGGGAGATGCGCCCCCTCCCCCCCTATTGATTTCAATGATCTCATGGATGTTTATGCTTTTTTTTATTTTAATGTTTTTTTTTTTAATTTTTAATGTTTTTTTTTTATTATTATTATTTTTTTTTTAAATTTTTTGTTTTTTTTATTTTAGTTTTTTTTTAATTTTTTTAAAAAAAAATGTTTTTTTTTTTTTTTTTTTTTTATTTTTTTTTAATGTTTTTTTTTAATGATTTTTTATTTATTTTTTATTATTTTTTTAAATTTTTAATTTTTTTTTATTTTAGTTTTTTTAATTTTTTTTAAAAAAAATTTTTATTTTAATGCTTTTTTAATTTTTTTAATGTTTTTTTTATATTAATGATTTTTTATTTTTTTTAATGTTTATTTTTTAATTTAATGTTTTTTATTTTTTTTTTTAGTTTCACCAAAAATTACTTCGTTTTCTTTTTATTTTAGTATTTTTATTTTTATTTTAATGTTTTTTATTTTATTTTTTATTTTTATTTTTTTAGTTTCACCAAAAAATTACTTCGTTTTCTTTTTTCTTTCGCTGTATGTAAAATAAATATGGTCAAAAAACCTTATCAAGTTTTAAAGGGCAAAAGTAATCAGAGATAAGAAAATTATTATTGTAAAAAGATGAAATCGATCCTCCCTTCCCATTGTCTCGGTGGCGTGATGGCCTAAGTACATGCTCAGCGATCACAAAGTCGAAAGTTCGAACCTCGGTTTTACTTATATAAAAATTGAATTTTTGTTCTGGAGTTTGAAAATGTATAACTTAGAGAAAGATGAGGATATATATTCTGTGATGACGTCACTCCTGTGACAAAATAGCTTCGATTAATCGATCGATATATCGTACGATTAATCGGTCAATATTTCGCTCGATATATCGAACATGAAAAATTGTAAAATCGTTTGTCCAGGTAAAAAGCCACCTAAAATCCGGGCTATGCTCAAAAATCGTGGCATAAAGGTAGAAAAATTGGTGAAAATTGATGTAAATTGGTGAAATTTGGTGAAAAATTGGTGAAAAATGGTGAAAAAAAACCAAAGAGGGGTCAAAACCCCCAAAAGAGGGCCAAAACCCCCCAAAGAGTGTCCAAAAAGCCCCCAAAGAGGGGGCAAAAAGCCCCCACAAAAGAGCGGTAAAAGAGGTACCTGAAGAGCTGTCTGAAAAACGCATGTGCGTTTTTCACTTCCGGTTATCCGGTTTGAAAACCAGATCCTCTGCGATCTCGCTAGTATTACTACATATATATATATATATATATATATATATATATATATATATATATATATATATATATATATATATATATATATATATATATATATATATATATATATATATATATATATATATATATATATATATATATATATATATAGGCTGGTGCAGACGTCTCCCCAGAAAAAGGTGAAAACCCTTTAATTACAGCTGTAAAAGGAGATCACGTGAAGGTGATTATGCCTCTATTGATGGTAAGTTACTCTATTTGAATATAAATATTTATCTAACTGATGATAATGTAAAATTCTAATTTATAAAGTACAAATTAAAGTATATATATATATTATATATATATATATATATATATATATATATATATATATATATATATATATATATATATATATATATATATATATATATTATATATATATATATAATATTTTTTTTTTTTTTTTTTTTTTATTTATTATTTTATTAATATTGAATCAATAAATAAATTGAATTATATAGTAATTATAATTAAAACAATTTAATAATAACGATAATAATAATTGTATATATATATATATATATATATATATATATATATATATATATATATATATATATATATATATATATATATATATATATATATATATATATATATATATATAATCTGACTGTTGTCGTGGTTGGACGCGTTGGAAACAGCTGGGAAAGACGAACAGAGAAAAGACAGAGAAAGGGTTGGAAAGTAATCTAAAGAACTGGTCTTCCGAAGAAATGTTGACAGCTTTTCGTCTGAAGGAAGGAGACAAGAGACTGAATACACGAAGTGAATCCAGATTGTTATTTAGAAGTAAATGAAAAAGAAATTTTAGGAAACGAAGAAAAAATTTTAAATATTTTTGAAAATAACATTTGAAATTAAAATTAATAATAATAAAAGTTGAATCAAAATTTATATTTTAACAAATTGAAGAGGAACATCAAAATTTTCGAACTAGGTCTTTTAAATAATTTTTGAATTTAAATAATATGTTAAGCAACAAAATTTTTTAAATAGGTTCTTTTGAAAACTTTCAACAACAAATGTTTAAAATTGGACATTTTTGATACTTCTTCTCGATAACTTGTGGTCGAAAATCGTTATTTCGTCTATATTTCGACGCAGTCAGGACAAATGGAGAATAGTTCTTCGCATGGTTCTACAGGCAGGGAACACTTTTTAACCATTTTTTCCTTTCCACGTACGGCCTCAGGAATATGAAAACTTTTTGCAGCCGACATCACCCTGCATCCTACGGGATATGGTGTAGAGCTATATATATATATATATATATATATATATATATATATATATATATATATATATATATATATATATATATATATATATATATATATATATATATATATATATATATATATATATATATATATATATAGGGTGAATACTAAATAATCTAACAAGTGCTGTGACGTAGTAAAAAGCAATTGGGGGAAACATATTCCCTAAATGCACATCATGTGAAAATGCACGATAAAGGTCATATAGTAGCCAGTGAAAGAATAAGAACTACGATGCGTTTATCGGAATGTTGTCCAAAACCGCACCCACAAGTTTACGAATGTACATTTGTGAGGAACATTGAAACTTTCGACAGTGTTGTAAAGGGTTTGGGACATGATGTCATAGAGGTAACCTTGCCATCTGGAATGTTCGTAGCTATCATATGCAAGACAATTCTGAATAGGAGAGGACAGGTTGATCTGGGTTGTTTCACTGATACGTTACACTGTGCTGGAGCAGGATGACATGGTCTTCACCTATGAACGAGAAAACATTAATGGTCGTTCAGCGGTAACATTACATCGGCAGAGGTATCTCAATAGGCGACAACACTATTACAAGACCTTTGCTATCGCCTTTCGGAGATTACGCAAACGGGACAACTGCAAGCACAGAATCCCTACCTAAAACCTCTACGCGCTATACATATACCTGCAAAAGGGTACACGATTCTTCGGTCCCTTACAAGGGATCGCAGAGTAAATTCCAGAACCATTTTTCTTTGCATGTCATGTCTCAGCTGACCATCTTGAACATCCTTGATGAGAATCTGCGCCTTATCATTACCAATGTGCCCAACGTCTAACTCCAGTGAATTATTTCTTCCGCATGCAGTTTTGTCGGTGGTTCTAGCAATATCAACTTCTAAACGACATTGCATCATTGACCCTCTTTATATATGAAGCGTCATTTCAAAGACGGGTAAACGAATTTCAATAAAATTTACATTTAGACAAGCAAAGACTCTCATGGTATTCTACTATGCGGCATCTGCACCACTTTCGCGTCAATTTGTAGATTGATATTATTGACCATAACCAAATTAGTCCATATGTTATACCGGAGCACCTGAACGGCCAGAAATAATAATAATAATAATAATAATAATAATAATAAAATTTATTGCCATTATCAAAACCTACCTACTACTCTTAGGAGTCAAATGTTGGTACTCCTCTAGAACATCCCTGTGATAGTTCATAGCAATGGTACATGGATAATAGAGCTCCAACCCACTTCCCGAAATCAGCTCGCAAGTATCTCGACTCTACAACATCTCAACATCTGGATTAGCCTTGGGATGCCTATGGCATAGACGCTACGGTCCCTAGACCTCAACCCTTTGGATTATTATTTGCAAGATCACGTGAAAACTCTCGTGTACGAAGACCTTGTTTCGGTTCTTAATTCTCTTTTGCAATGCATCGTCTATCAGTGCGACGACATTCGTACGCATCCTGATGTCTTTCACAGACTGCGTCATTCCCTCTTCAGGCGAGATGTAAAGGAATTTCATTTTGAAAACTTCCCATAAGTTGAACTGTTATGTGCAGCATTACCACCTGCCTCGTATGTTAATTAAGAGTCTAGCAACAGTGATGCCATTATTTTCTTATGTTTGCTAGTATGAGTGTTGCATGTCGTAACCCAATATATCATTTCTATCGTGCATTTTCCAAATATGTGTTTTTAAGAGAACTTGTTCACACAAAAGTGTTTTCGTAAGTCATAGCGTTTGTAGGTTTACTTTGCATTCACCCTGTGCATATATATATATATATATATATATATATATATATATATATATATATATATATATATATATATATATATATATATATATATATATATATATATATATATATATATATATATATATATATATATATATATATATATATATATATATATATATATATATATATATATATATATATATATATATATATATATATATATATATATATATATATATATATATATATATATATATATATATATATATATATATATATATATATATATATATATATATATATATATATATATATATATATATATATATATATATATATATATATATATAGAAATAATATCTGCTATTGGACTCGAACCAGCGACCTTTAAGATGGTAGTCTTATGCGTTATCCACTAGGTCACGGCGATACAAAAGGAAATTGCTTTGGAACTTGCTCACAACATACAGTCTCAGCGTCAAATTCCAAAGGACCTCCCAGACCGCAACTCGGGCAAAGGGCAACGAGGTCAAAGGTTGAATCCATTATTCGCAGACAGTTATATAATAGAGTTTATTAGTCTGCTAAAACTCTCACAGACTATTTCTACATAGAAAATTAATGTCTACTATTGGATTCGAACCAGTAACCTTTAAGATGGTAGTCTTATGTGTTATCCAGTAGCAGACATTAATTTCCAATATAGAAATAGTCTGTGAGAGTTTTAGCAGACTAAAAAATGCTATTATTTAACCGTCTGCGAATAATGGATTCAACCTTTGACCTCGTTGCCATTTTCCCGATTTGCGGTCGGGGAGGTCCTTAGGGATTTGAAGTTGCGACTGTATGTTGTGAGCAAGTTACAAAGCGTTTTCCTTTTGTATCGCAGTGGCCTAGTGGATAAAGCATAAGACTACCATCTTAAAGGTCGCTGGTTCGAGTCCAATAGCAGACATTAATTCTCTGCTTTTTATAAACTACAGATTAATTTTGTGCAAGCAATAGTGCGAATATAATTAATTAAATATTTTTTTAAATGGTTAACAAAAATATTTTTCTATCAATTTTAGGCCAATGCTTCTCCTGTAGGCTTAAACTTTGATTTACCAGAAGGAGGACCAACATGTTTGCAGTCATGGGCTTCAGCCAATGGTCACGATGAAATAGCAGCATTTCTGAAAGAAAAATTTCCTGAAGAAGGGGCAGTGTCTGAAATGGAAAAAGAAATTAAAGAAGAAAATGAACAAAGGGAAGGTGGAGATGGAGCCGAAGATATTTCTACCCATGAAGAAGTTCGTCTTTCTGAGCAACCTCCTGAAGACTCAAAACCAGAGGAAACTAACCATGTACGCTATATATATATATATATATATATATATATATATATATATATATATATATATATATATATATATATATATATATATATATATATATATATATATATATATATATATATATATATATGCTTTAAGTTATTACTGTCACTTTATGTATATATACGATCGGAGGTTGCAAATGTTGAATATCCAACATTTTGCAATATGTGCTGAGGAAAGAGCCTAAGGCTATTTAAGGTATGTTGCAATATTTGGAAGGTCCTTGGAGATATTTAAAGGGTTAAATAACATGTTGAAAGCAATGTTGCAAGCTTATTGCTTGCAGCATTGATTGCAACATTGCAATTTAGAGATTTGTAGCGATTTGTGGTTTGCGGTTTATGACGGTCATATTTTATTTTTAAGATGTTTTCATAGCTATTTTAATCGGGATTGGAGTCGGAGGAGAAGGAGGAGAGGAGAATAAAGAAAGGTATAGACGATGAACAGAAGAAGGGAATAAGAGGAATAAGAGAAAAGAAAAGAGGGGGAGGGAATGAGAATAAAAAATAATTTATCTAGCGACATCTGACAACTGTGTAATATTGTTTACTATTGCGTAATGACGTTTTTCTGTTGTATCACTGCAGCATATCATTTTGTAGCGTCATCATCATTTTCATCTTGTAATTGTTCTTACAAAATCGCCTCTGGAGATTGGTACTGGTATGTAAAGATCACAGCAAACAACAGTAACAACAACATGGATAATTATCTAAACTTTATTTCATTCAAAGATTTTTGCTATTATTAACACATTAACAACAACAACAACAACTACAACATCTAACGAAGGATATGAGATATTCGCAAATAGGTTGACTTACAGCAGCTGCTGCATGCGTTATGATTTAATGATAAACAAACTTATCGCACATCAGCCTCTGTATCGATAAACTTTCAAAGATTATTACCATTTGAAAAAACAAACAAACAAAATATTAAACAAAAACAACAACGTTCTTAACACTCAAAACATATTCTAAACTTTATTATTATTATCACACAAGCAAACTACATCTTTTACAAAATACTTTATTTTTATTACAATTCAAATTTTTTTTTTCAAAGATTATATCCATTCTCGTAAATAATACATATATATATATATATATATATATATATATATATATATATATATATATATATATATATATATATTATATATATATATATATATATATATATATATATATATATATATATATATATATATATAATATATATATATATATATATATATATATATATATATATATATATATATATATATATATATATATATATATATATATATATATATATATATATATATATATATATATATATATATATATATATATATATATATATATATATATATATATATATATATATATATATATATATATATATATATATATATATATATATATATATATATATATATATATATATATATATATATATATATATATATATTATATATATATATATATATATATATATATATATATATATATATATATATATATATATATATATATATATATATATATATATATATATATATATATATATATATATATATATATATATATATATATATATATATATATATATATTATATATATATATATATATATATATATATATATATATATATATATATATATATATATATATATATATATATATATATATATATATATATATATATATATATATATATATATATATATATATATATATATATATATATATATATATATATGTAGAGTCCAAAATTATAGTGGGTGTTCGATTGTGTGTGTGAGTGTACGTTTAGGGTTACTTGTGCATGAAGAAATATTAAAAGCTTACCTGATTTTGAAATAGCGATTGTAGACAACGAAGGAGCAAATGATATATTAACGTAATTACAAGGTATATATAAAACCAAAAATTCAACTAAAGTTGCTATCTAAGGATTACGACGTCGCTACCACAAATTAATAATTCCAAGAGAAATAGGGAATCATATAAAACACGATTCACAAGTGAAACACCGAGTGATGAACGTAAATTAATAATGGCACAATGTCTAAGAAGAGAAACACTACCAAATAAATTTGGCTTTCAAAACAAGCGAAAAAATATATGAAGAAGCAGAAGCGGAAGTTGTAGAATCTGAGGGTGCAGGAACAGATGTTGCAAGAGCATATGTTGCAGACGAAGTGGAAGTAGGGACAAAAGCTGGTTTTAAATGTTCTATTAAGACCATGTTTAACCTGCCATTTGGAAGTTTTAATTTGAAGCACCGTTCGAAGCGCTCAAGATCTAACAATGTTCTTCGACCTACAAAGCAGAGTTTCACCAAACAAGGTGTTCTGAGCTCCTACATTCTCCTACAGATAAATCTTTCTGTCCTCTTGCCAAAAAAAACTCTCTAACAACTTCTGAAAATCTTTCTTTCCTCCTCTATTATTCGCTATGATGGTTCTGTTGCTAGCACTCCAACTGAAATGACCAAACTCTTCGGCCTCTTTTCCTCCTCTAATTCAACCCTGCACGACTCCGGTAATCTTCCTCCTACTTCTCCTTTCATGTATCTCATGCTTTTCTTTAACTATCGCTCTATAGCTCTCACTTGTACATTTGATCAAGTGCATGGGCTTCTGAAATCTATGACCGTTAGGAAGGAAAGCGCCAAGGATGGAATTTTTTCCATAGTTTTAAGGGAGTATGCTTCTGAGTTGGCTCCATCCCTTATTCAACTCTTCTCTCTATGCATCAGTACTAGTTCTTTCCTTCAGTGTAGGAAATGCGCATTAGTTCAATCTATTCCGAAGATTGGTAGCAGGTCTGATCCTTCTAATTATCGCTCTAGAGCTCTCACTTGTATTCTGTCTAAGATCATTGAAACCCATCTAAACTCTCACTTCTTAGATCATCTGGTATCCCATCCTTTCTCTCTGATCATCAGTATAGTTTTCGACTTTCGAGATCTACTACTATTGATATACTTTCCTATCTCACAGATTTTTGGTCTTCTGCCTTTAGGGAAAATGGAGAGACTTGTGTGGTGGTGCCCGACATATCTAAGGCATTTGACCGTGTGTATGGCATGAGTCACTGCTTTCAAAGCTTCCCTCCTTAGCCATACTGATAATCAGAAAGAAAAGAGTGAGATTCCAGATGGTCTAAGAAATGAGAATTGAGAAGGGTTTCAAAGATCTTAGAAAGAATACAAGTGAGAGCTATAGGGCGATAGTTGGAAGGATCAGAGCGGCTACCTTTTTTCGGAATAAGCTGGACTAATGCGCACTTCCAACACTGAGGAAAAGTACTAGTATTGAGGCACAGAGAGAAAAGTTGTACGAAAGATGAAGCTAGCTCAGACGCACACTCTCTTAAAACTCGGGGAGGAATGCCATCCGGGACTCTTGCCTTCCTACCGTTCATAGATTTCAGAAGCCCATGCACCTGATCAAATGTAATCACAGGTAAAGGCATGTGGCATCTTAGAGGAGAGGGAGTAGGAGGAGGGTTGACGCAGTCATGCAGGGTTGAATTAGAGGAGGAAAGAGGCCGAAGGGTTTGGTCTTTTCAGTTGGAGTGCTAGCAACAGAACCATCATAGCTAATAAGAGGAGGAAAGGAAGATTTTCAGAAGTTGTTAGAGAGTTTTTTTGGCAAGAGGCCAGAAAGATTTATCAGTAGAAGAATTTAGGAGCTCAGCACACATTCTTTTAGTGAAAGCCTGCTTTGCTCGTCGAAGAATATCCCTGCAACGATCCCGAGCTGAATGAAAATTAACAAGAGTGATAGGAGAAGGAGAATTTTTCCATTCTCGATACGCGATGTCTCTAGCCTTATGGCGCGAGAGCAAGCGCGATTGAACCATAGATTTTGAGGAGAGAAAGATTTAGACGAAGAAAGAATGAAACTGATCATCCCATCAACGATTACAGCCCCACCTTATCGGCAGAAACTGAAGCTTCTTCAGAGAAAGTAGTCCATCCAAGGATAGTTAGCATAGAAGCAACGCAAAGCCCCCCCAGTCAGCCCGATCAAAGTGGCAGAAGATACATATATATATATATATATATATATATATATATATATATATATATATATATATATATATATATATATATATATATATATATATATATATATATATATATATATATATATATATATATAGTATCATAGGTAGCACAGCCGATTAATCAACCGAATAATCAATCGATAAATTGAAGATTTTAGATTGAACTTCTGGTTCCCACGTTCTTTCTTGGGACTTTCTGGAGTAATTTTTTTTTAAAAAAGTAGCTAAATATGGTTAATTTTTAGTCTAAGAGTCGCCACATCAGGCAACCTGATCTACCTTACGCTCTTTCCTTGGGAAATTATGAGAGTTCATAGTCTTTTCAGGCCCTCTTTAAGGGTTTTCAAGTACCTTTTCACACTAAAAGTTGCTAAATCTGGCAACATAACCAATTTCAAGCTCTTTCCTGAATCTATTTGGGACTAACATCAATCGATATATCGGCATATCTGTCAATCCAAAAAAAACGATATATCGAAGAAATTAAATTTCCTTATGTAATTTTCTAAGTTTTTCTTAAAATGAATTTTCCTAAGTAAATATTTTTAAGTTATTCTAAGTAATTTTTACTAAGTAAATTTTCTTGTTGATTTTCCTACGTAAAGTATTCTAAATAAGTTTTTCCTAAGTTGATTTTTTGAGTAATTTTCATAAGTTTTTTCAATGTAATATTTCCCTAAGTAACTTTTGCTAAAAACTTTTTCTAAGTAACTTTATCCTAAATTGAAATTCCCTACTTAATTCTTGAAAGTAGATTTTCTTAAATTGATTTTCCTAAAAAAGTTTTTCCTATGTAGAATTTCATAAGTAAATTAATCTTGGTAATTTTTCCTAAGTAAATTTTTCTTGGTTGATTTCCTATGTAAATTATTCTAAGTTTTTCCTTAGTAATTTTCCTAAGTAAGTTTTCCTAAGTAGATTCTTCTAAGAAAGTTTTTCCTAAATTGATTTTTCCTAAGTAATTTTTCCATGTAAGTTTTTCCTAAGTTGATTTTCTTAAGTAAGTTTTTCCTAAATTGAATTTCCTTACTAAGTTATTATAAGGAATGTTTTCTAAGTATTTTTCTGTGCATGACATTTATAGTTTGGTTATTCAAAATGTAAAGTGGAGGATGAAGTACCCATTGAATATAAATGTAGGAAACATAGAATATGCTAAAGGTAGCATGCTAAGGTATAGAAAATAAAAAAACTTGGGATGTACTTAAAGGAAAGAACGGTTATTGGTCGAGAGAGTAGGATTGTGAATTGGTAAAATACTTCGAAAATTAAAATTATGAAAGTTTATGTACTTAAAAGCGAAAAAAAGTTAAGGGAATATAAGAAATGATGAGTGGTAATATTGATTGTGTCTTTATTTTTTATTGTTTGATGCTAAGTGTTTTAACCCTTTGAACAATGGTGTTTTGTATCTTATGTTAATGAAATTAAGTGTTTTAACTCACTGAATAAGGTATTTTTATGCTTTAAGTCTTCGAGTTTAGATTTTTTTTTTTTAATTTAAGCCAATGCCTCCTTTGTACCCAGATTGTGTTTTATGTTGTTGAGTTTAAGTGTTTTTGTGTATATAGTCATGAAAATTAAGTGTTTTTGGTGCTATATGTCATTGAATTTACGTGGTTTTGTGTATAAAGTCATGAAATTTGAGTGTTTTGTGTTTTATGTTATAGAAGTTCAAGTGTTTTCATGCAACAATTCATGGAAATAAATTTTTTTGAGTTTTACGTCATTGAGTTTAAGTGTTTTTGTGTATCAAACCTTGGAAATTGAGTGTTTTGTGTTTTATTTTATTGAATTTAAGTGAGCCATTGAATTTAGGTGTTTTTGTGTTTTAGCCTAATAAACTTTGGTGTTTTTGTTTTGATTTAGGGAAAGTAAATGAATTTTGGGTGATTTAAATATTAATGCTGCATTAGAGTGAAGGGTATTGACCGATATTTCAAACAATAATGATAGGCTTAGTGTAGTAGCTGAAGGATTTGGATAAAGAAAATGAAAGTGATGAGGAGTTCTAAAGCTAAGTGATGGATTTCTTGAAATGATTACGCTAGGTTTGGCGAAGTAGTTGAAGGAATGAGTTGATGAAAATGGTAGTGATGAAGAGTTCTAAAGATAAGTTATGGGTTTCCTAAAATGATAAAGATGAGATTGGTGAAATGGGTGAGGGGTTGGTTAGGTGAAAATGGTAAGGATGGGACGTTTAAAAAATAAGTTATGGTTTTCTTGAAATGGTTAAGCTTGGTTTGGCGAAGTAGCTGAAGGATTGGTGTTGTGAAAATGGTAGTGATCAATATCCAAAAATATCATCGGTATATAAATCGATATACCGATATATCGGACGTTATACCTATATTCTTATCGATATTTTTGGCCTTCCGATATTTCTCAATATCGACATTTTATCGATACAATGTTCGATATTTCGATATTTTTTCGTTATATCAATATTTTTTGATACATGGTTTTTGGATCGACCGATATGACGATATATTTGTTATATATCTATTAATCGGATATATGTTGACTTTACTACTATATATATATATATATATATATATATATATATATATATATATATATATATATATATATATATATATATATATATATATATATAATATATATATATATATATATATATATATATATATATATATATATATATATATATATATATATATATATATATATATATATATATATATATATATATATATATATATATATATATATATATAATTATTTACCTTTCACCTTTCCCACTTTTGTGGGGTAACGCCCGACACAGTTCCCTCACAAACATACCCATTCCTACCTTTTATCCCTTTTTACCACAGCCCTCCATCTCACTCATAACTCCGCAAGTCTACTACCCTATTCTAAACTCAAATTCCTTCCATCCAAAATTTCTTTCACTCTATTCATCCATCTCCACTTTGGCCTTCCCCTCCCCTACCCCCATCCACCTCGAATCTAAGTACCTTACCCATCATTCTGTCCTCATTTATTCTACACATATGTCCAAATCATTTTAGAACACCCTCCTCCGCTCTATCCACTACACCCGTCTTCCATCTACACATCTCCCTTATTCCTTCATTTCTAATCCGATCAATTCTTTTCAATTTACATATAGCTCTCAAACCTTTCATCTCAAAGACATTCAAACTTTTCCTCGCCCAAGCATTTATCATCCATGTTTCTCAGCCATACATTACAGAAGGCAAACACATACTTTCAAACATTCTTATCTTTATTTTTTTCGAAATTTTTCCTTTCCTTCATACTTCTCTCAGGCCCCCCTAATACTTTGATTCCCTCTACCATTCTATTCTTTATTTCTTTTTCCGTCCTACCTTTACATCCCTCCAACATTACTAGATATTTCAATTCATCCACTTCTACAATTCTTTCTCCATGAATCCTCATACCCACCTCCAATTCTCTTAACTCTACTTTTCACTGGATTGAATTTCAATCTCATGTTCGCACTTTTCCTCTGAAACTCTCTCACCAGTATTCTCAATTTTTCTCCAGATTCTGACATCAACACCGCATCATCGGCAAAAAGTAAAACGTTCACATCCATTCAATCTCCACATTTCTCAGCCTAGTTCCTTTCCCTTCTCACTCCATTTCACTAACTACTCCATCCATCAATAGATTAAATAACCATGGCGACATAACACACCCTTTCTCAACCACACTCCTATGGTAAACCAATCCGATAGTTACCTCTTCACCATCATTCTTGATCTACAATTCGTATAAAAGGCTTTGATTCCCTTCAGTAATTTCCCTTTCAACCCCCTTTCCATTAGCATTTCAAACAACTTTCTCCTGCATAATATATCGTATGCGTTTCCAAATCCAGAAAACATACATAGCCCATTTTATTTTTTTACGCAATTTCTCTGTAATCAATCTCAGGAGGAATAATTGGTCCACAATCCCCTACCCTCGCTAAAAACTCATGTTCCTTACCCATTCCCTCATTTGTCAATTTTTTCATTCTTAACACTAACACCTTCCCATAAAACTTTCCTATCGCGTTCAGTAGACTAATCCCCCTATGATTTTTACAAACCAACTTATCCCAATTTTCCTTTATATATGGGTACAATGCAAGAGTCTTGCCACTCCTAAGGCATTCTCCTTTCTCTCCAGCATTCATTAAACGTTCTCACCAACCAGTTAATCAACTCTCTAGGTCTTTCCTTTATCATCTCTCCATATATATATCATCCATTCCTGCCGATTTTCCTTTCTTTACCTTTCTCATCGATTCTACCATCTCCTCTTTGCTAATATTTCTCTTCTCTTCTTCGCTAACTACCTCCACATCATTTTCTACTTCTCCCACATAACTAATCTCTCTCCCTTCGTTCAACAATTCACTAAAGTACATTTTCCCTCTTTCTCCAACATCTTTCTCTCCCTGTAATATTTCTCCATCTTCCCCTTTTACTCCCTCGCCCATATCTTCTTCTTCTTTTCTCACCTTATTTACCTCTTTTCAAAACATTTTATTACTTCCTTAAAATTTTCTGCTAACTTTCTTGTCCACTCCTCTTCTACTCTTCTTTTTGCCATCTTGACCTCTCTTTTCATCTCCCTACACCTCTCCCTATACTCCTCCCAAGCCAATGCCTCCTTTGTACCCAGATACCTGTTAAAGGCGTCCTTCTTTCTTTTCACCATATTCTCCAAATCTTCGTGCCACCATTCACTCCATTTCCGCCTTCCATTCCCTATTTTCTTCACCCCACACACACTTCTCGCAACCTTCGCTAAAGCTATCTTCAAATTACTCTATTCTTCTTCAAGACCCTCCACTTCACTCCTCATTACCTCTCTCCACTTCTCTCTTATTCCCCTATGTAGTCACCTCTATTCTATTCTTCTTCCAGCCTTTCTACACGCACAACTTCCACCACTCTCTTTCTCACTTTTTCTTTCTCCCACCCCTTTTAGCCTTGACCCTAGCCACTACTAAGTAATGGTAAGATATATCCATGGCTGATCCTCTTAATACATTTACATCTAATAATCTACTCCTCTCTTTCCATCTCGCGCATACGAAATCAAACAGTCTTTTACCACATTCACACCACTCACCTATTTATACTTGTGAATATCTTTCTAAATAAAACTATGTAGTTCCAATCATCATTCCTCTTGCTGCACATATTCCAATTACTTCAGTCCCATTTTCATTCACACCTTCTACCTCAAAGTGTCTTACTAATCTTTTCACACTTTTATTACCCACCCTCCCATTCAGGTCGCCCAACAAACATATATGATCTCTATTATCAAAATTCCCCACACACTTACTCAGACTCTCCCAAATTGCCTCTCTCTCCTTTTCATTTGTTCCCACCACTTGTGCATAAGCACATATGAAAACCCAATACTCTATAAGTACCATTAATCTTACCCAGACTATTCTTACTCCTTTACTACCAGTCCTTTTCGCACAACTCCACCACACCATCTTTGAAAACTTATGCTACTCCCTCCCTTTCTCTAACTCTCTCATTTACAACGGAGTATATCTCTTTGCACATCCAAAATGTAATTTCCAATTTACCCCTCAATTTCGTTTCTGTCAATGCCAAAATATCAAAACTCTTTTCCTTCATCACAATTCCCACCTCTTCTTTATTCTCTTCTTTATTCACTACTCTCACATTTAACGTTCCTACTTTCAGTTTCTTAGCAGCTCCCCTCCTTTCAGCCATCACTTTCGACATCACTCACTCACTGACTCACACGAAATATGACGCTTATATATATATATATATATATATATATATATATATATATATATATATATATATATATATATATATATATATATATATATATATATATATATATATATATATATATATATATATATATATATATATATATATATATATATATATATATATATATATATATATATATATATATATATATAATATATATATATATATATATATATATATATATATATATATATATATATATATATATATATATATATATATATATATATATATATATATATATATATATTAGGGTGGTCCTAATTTTTTAACTTTTATTTTTTTTAGATCTCACCCGTTAGAATTTTTATAACAGATGTAAAAGTAGCTCATGAGAAGTTTCAATTCATTTGGATGCAGTTATCACGTGCCCCAAAGAGTGCCAATATTGCCCTTAATATAAAATCCATGTTTATGCAATTTAACTTATAATACTTGATATTATAAAGAAAACAAGAAGTAAAAAAATTATAGTTTAAAGTTTTAATTTAAAATTATTAAATATCATCTGGCAACCGTAGCTCTCGTTAGATGGCGCTGTGAAATCGTCTACACTCTTTAGCCTACATAGTAGTCGTACATTCATGAAACGTCAGTTTTGTGTTGGTGCTTGTTGAAAATTGTCGCTTTTTGTATCGCTGCTTTATTGGTATGGCTCTCTCATGTACACTTCGTAGTAATATATACCTAATTGGAACTGAAGCTAATCAGATATTAGGTTGCAAACTTCCTTCGAATAAGCAAGTACTTCAAGTTTTATTTTATAATATGAGATGTGTAAAGTTAAATTTACACGAAAGTTCCAGACTTGTAATTTCTGAAGTATTAGTTTTTTGGCAAAAAGCAAGAATACCATATAGAGAAACGCAGCATTGCATATGTAAACTGGAAGCATTATATAAAGAATGGAGGAATCTTCAGAAACATTGTAAAAGAAAGACACTGAAACAGGAACAAAACGAGCGCAATTTTAAAGACAAATTGGAAAATCTGTTCGACATAGCACATGCCAATGCCTTGGACCTTATTAAAATAGAGGAGGACAAACAATTTCTTCTGTGTCAGAGGCAGGAAGGACGTGTGGGTACTTTAGGAGGGATTGATAAACAACACGCAGAAAAGGAAGAAAGGACAAAGAAACGTTTAAGTCAGGAAGAAGAACGCCAAAAAAAGTTTAAGAGAGATTCAACAGTAGATAAAGTACTTGATACAGAGGAGATATCTGAAAAAGAAACGTCATCTGAAAATGAAACAGAGGATAGTGCCTGTACTTCATACCAGGTAAGCCCACCTGAACCACCAAAACGTGGAACTAAATGTTTTATTACCACAAAGCTAGTAGCTGCTCTTGATAAATGCAAATTAAGTGACAGAGACTCTGTTCACATTTTAATGGCAACCGCAGAAGCTTTAGGTCTCAACACTAAAGATCTGGTTATAAATCGTTCCTCCATACGAAGATATCGTCAAAAGCTTCGTGAAGAAAGAGCTTTAAGTAATAAAAAGTAATCATAAAGAGCTGCAGATAGAATTTGCTGTCGTCCATTGGGATGGAAAACTCCTTCCGGAAATATCCGAAAAAGAGAAGGTTGATAGACTTCCTGTAATTATATCTGGAAATGGAAAGGAATATCTTCTAGGAGTTCCTAAATTGGCTTCTGGAAGTGGAGCCGATATTGCAGCCGGTGTTAACGAAATGCTAACTGAACATCAATTTCAAAATAAAATTGAATCCTTATGTTGTGACACCACAGCGTCAAATACTGGGAGAATAAATGGTGCATGTGTACTGTTAGAGCAGAAACTTAACAAAGATCTCCTATATCTTCCCTGCAGGCATCACATATATGAATTGATCTTAAAATCAGCTTTTGAAGCATGCTTAGGTGTCTCGTCGGGACCCGAAGGTTTACTATTTAAACGCTTTCATAAAGCCTGGATCAATATAGATATTTTTAAATTTTCTATTGGAATCGAAGATCAGTTTGTTATGAACGCTATCGGCAATGACAGAGAGTCTATCCTTCAGTTTGTTAAAGGTCAAGTTTGCAATTTCGGCAGGTAAGGGATGATTATAAAGAGCTTCTACAGTTGGTTATAATATTTTTAGGAAGGATATGAAACACAAGCAATTAAATTTCATTCACCTGGTGCTTTTCACCATGCCAGATGGATGGCAAAAGCTATTTACTGCTTAAAAATATTTCTCTTCCGAAACGTATTTACATTGACTCCCCAAGAATTCAAAGGGGTAAGAGATATGTGTATATTTATTGTAAAAATATATATAAAACCTTGGTACAATGCTCCTTTAGCTTCCTTAGCACCATCACAAGACTTGAGGTTTCTGAAAGACCTTTATTACTACAGTGAAGTAAATGAAAGGATTTCTCAAGTTACAATCAAAACTTTTTCTCGTCATTTATGGTACCTTACAGAAGAAACAGTGGCCTTCGCTTTTTTTGATGATTCATTGTGTATCAATCAGAAGGTAAAGATGTCCAAAGCCTTTTCTAGGTAAAGAAGCAAACACATGTGAATTGAAACGCCTAAATGTACATTTAGAGGACATGCAAAGTTTCATCCATAAAGAACTCCATCACTTTGTATCAAAACGCACATCAAAATTTTTTGAACGATGTAACATTTCATCACAATTTATTGCTCATGATCCTGCCACCTGGAAGTCTCGTCCAGATTACCAACAAGGCTCAACAATAATCCCAGCCATTAGTGTTATTAATGATACTGCAGAAAGAGGTGTTAAGCTAATGGAGGAATACAACAATCTTTTAACTCAAAATGAGGAGCAAAAACAATACCTACTGAAAGGTTGTAAAGGACTATTGAGCACAGTTTCCTTCCTGCTCAAAGTATACATTATCTAAGGAATATTAAACGGTAATTAAATAATATTAATATTAATCTACAGAGTTTTATTAATCATGTTACATTAATTATATTAAATATTATTATATTATATAATGTTGTATATTATGTCTATTATAAAATATATATATATATATATATATATATATATATATATATATATATATATATATATATATATATATATATATATATATATATATATATATATATATATATATATATATATATATATATATATATATAAATATTTAACATCCCTTGGGGCACGTGTTAGAGTTTATTAAATGCTACAAAAATTTGACTGTATACTTACTAACCCAAAAGGAAAAGAAATATGGGGTGAGATATTATAAAATGTAAAATTAAAAATTTGTTTATAAATTAAGGACCACACCCATATATATATATATATATATATATATATATATATATATATATATATATATATATATATATATATATATATATATATATATATATATATATATATATATATATATATATATATATATATATATATATATATATATATATATATATATATATATATATATATATATATATATATATATATATATATATATATATATATATATATATATATATATATATATATATATATATATATATATATATATATATATATATATATATATATATATATATATATATATATATATATATATATATATATATATATATATATATATATATATATATATATATATATATATATATATATATATATATATATATATATATATATATATATATATATATATATATATATATATATATATATATATATATATATATTATATATATATATATATATATATATATATATATATATATATATATATATATATATATATATATATATAATTATATATATATATATATATATATATATATATATATATATATATATATATATAATATATATATATATATATATATATATATATATATATATATATATATATATATATATATATATATATATATATATATATATATATATATATATATATATATATATATATATATATATATATTATATATATATATATATATATATATATATATATATATATATATATATATATATATATATATATATATATATATATATATATATATATATATATATATATATATATATATATATATATATATATATATATATATATATATATATATATATATATATATATATATATATATATATATATATATATTAAGGCCCGAAAAGTGGCTGGTGCCAGTGCTAGTGCCAGTGCAGGGCCATCTGAGGGGAGTGCCAGTGCCAAGTTAGGGGAAATCAAGCTCTTTCATGAAGCCTTTTTTTGGGGTGAGGGGAAAGCGAGGGGAAACATGGTCTTTCGTGAGGTATTTTAAATCCTCTTAATCCGCTTATCTTTGATTTAATCTTGTTAATCCCTTGTTAATTCTTTAATCCGGTACCTTTTTTGACCTTTTAACCCTTTGATCTTGCCGCCTGCACGTGCCTCACGTTGTTTCCTGATGGTTATTTCTAGTTTTTTTCTAGCCCTTTCTAGCACTTGTCCCTGGTGCTAGAGAGCTTTCTAGCACTTGGCACACTCCCTGATGGGAGTGTCAGGGTAAGGTATCTTCCCTGGACCAATCAGGTTGCAGGCAGACTTGTTGATGACGTCATAGTTCTAGCTTTTCTTCTAGCACGTGTCCCTCATCCTAGACACCTTTCTAGCACTTGGCACCCTTGCTATATATGTCTTATACTGTGGGGAGTGCCATTTTTCAGTGAGGGTAAGGTTTCGTCCAGCTAATCACAATCAACCTTCTTGATGACGTCATCTTCGTTCACTCCTTTCCCTATGACATCATGACATGTGATATCTACGTCACTCGTCACCATTTTTTTTCTTCATCACGTGATTTTTTTCTTCTCTTATGTCCATCAGGTGTGCTGACACCATCTTGAATTTGATTTTGAATTTTCGCACCATTTGTTCTTTTGACTGAAAAATCAAATTTCTTCTTCTTCTTCTTCCAATATTTACAGATAAGAACTTAAAACTTTTGAGGGATTTGAACCTCAGGCTCTTGGTTTGAATTCCAGCACGTTACCCACTAGACCAACGCGATCTTTCCTTAGAAAAAAACGAATTGTTCTATTCATCCCGCATATTTTCGACTTTTGATTGATGACGTCATCTTGAGACTATGATGTTGCCGCCATTTTTTTTCTTTCTCTTTCTAAGTTCCATACCCGCGGTCCAAGGCCCTTCGCGACCGACACGGCGCGGCGCGGGGGAGCTACTGAACGGTATCCGGAGCGGCGGTATCTGGTTGCGATAGCCGGTAACGTCGGTATCCGGCTGCAGTTTCCGCTTTAGGTGTGCGCGTGCACACACACACACACACACACCTCAAATATTGCCATGGTAACCAAGACTTACTGATTACATATATATATATATATATATATATATATATATATATATATATATATATATATATATATATATATATATATATATATATATATATATATATATATATATATATATATATATATATATATATATATATATATATATATATATATATATATATATATATATATATATATATATATATATATATATATATATATATATATATATATATATATATATATATATATATATATATATATATATATTAGTGATGGCATCCGCATCCGCATCCGCATGCGCGGATGCGGAACATCCGCACAAAAATCAACATCCGCATCCGCATCCGCATCCGCACTTCGAAAATTCAACATCCGCATCCGCATCCGCATCCGCATCTTTCGGAAATTCAACATCCGCATCCGCATCCGCATCCGCACTTTCAAAAATTCAACATCCGCATCCGCATCCGCATCCGCACTTCTCCAAAATTCGACATCCGCATCCGCATCCGCATCCGCATCCGCAAATTAGAAAATATGACATCCGATCCATCACTAATATATATATATATATATATATATATATATATATATATATATATATATATATATATATATATATATATATATATATATATATATATATATATATATATATATATATATATATATATATATATATATATATATATATATATATATATATATATATATATATATATATATATATATATATATATATATATATATATATATATATATATATATATATATATATATATATATATATATATATATATATATATATATATGAGAATTGTAGATCAAGAGTGAGGGTGAAGAGAGAACTATCGGATTGGTTTAGCATAGGAGTGGGATTGACACAGGGGTTTGTAATATCTCCATGTTATTTAATCTATTGATGAATGGTTTACTTAGAAAAATGAAGAGAGAAGGGAAGAGTATTACGTTGAGAAATATGGAGGGTGAATGTGAAGTGAAAAAAATGTTTTACTTTTTGCAGATGATGCGGCATGTGTTGGTGGCAGAATCTGGAGAAAAGATGAGAATACTTGTGAGAGAGTTTGAAGGGAAATGTGCAAACACGAGATTGAAATTCAATCCAGCGAAGAATAAAGTTATGAGGATTGGAGGTGGGGATGAGGAAATGTGGAGGGAGGAATTGGTTTGTAGAAGTGTGAGAATGGAAACTTGAGGAGGTGAATGAATTCAAATATCTAGTAATGTTGGGTGGAAGGTAAGGGTGGGACGGAAAAGGAATAAAGAACAGAGTGGTAGAAGGAATAAAAGTATTGGGGGGCCTAAGAAAAGTATGGATGAAAGGAAAAATTTCGAAAGAAATAAAGATAAGAATGTTTGAATGTATGTGTTCACCTTCTGTATTGTATGTGTGTGAAACATAGACGATAAGTGCTCGGTCGAGAAAAAGTTTCAATGTCTTTGAGATGAAAGATTTGTGAGCGATATATATATAAATTGAGAAGGATTGATAGGATTAGAAATGAAAGAATAAGGGAGATGTGTAAATGGAAGAAGAGTGTAATTGATAGAGAGGAGGAGGATGTGCTAAAATGGTTTGGACATATGTGAAGAATGAAAGAGAACAGAATGGTTGGCAAGGTACGTAGATCCGATGTAGATAGGGGAAGGGTAGGGGGAGGGGAAAGCCGAAGTGGAGATGGATGGATGGAGTGAGAGTGATTTTGATGGAAGGAATTTGAGTTTAGACGAGGGTAGATTTGTGGAGACAGAGATGGAGGGAGGTGGTGAAAGCGTTGAAAGGTAAGAATAGTTATGTTTGTAAGGGAATTGTGGCGGGCACCACCTCACGAAAGTGGGAAAGGTGATAGTGATATATATATATATATATATATATATATATATATATATATATATATATATATATATATATATATATATATATATATATATATATATATATATATATATATATATATATATATATATATATATATATTATAATTAACATCCGCATCCGCATCCGCATCCGCATCCTCATTCAAAATTAACATCCGCATCCGCATCCGCAAAAAAATAAATTCCGCATCCGCATCCGCACTTTCGAAAACTAAAATCCGCATCCGCATCCGCATCCGCACTTTCGAAAATTCAACATCCGCATCCGCATCCGCATCCGCATCCGCACTTTCGAAAATTCAACATCCGCATCCGCATCCGCATCCGCACTTCTCCAAAATTCAACATCCGCATCCGCATCCGCATCCGCAAATTGGAAAATATGACATCCGATCCATCACTATATATATATATATATATATATATATATATATATATATATATATATATATATATATATATATATATATATATATATATATATATATATATATATATATATATATATATATATATATATATATATATATATATATATATATATATATATATATATATATATATATATATATATATATATATATATATATATATATATATATATATATATATATATATATATATATATATATATATATATGCGCGCAAGTGCGTACACAAAAATCTCGTTGTTGCTATGGTAACCGATATATACGAGTGTCTTGCATTAGTTTTTGAAAAAACATTGTCCGTAGATTTTTTTCAAAAACAACCTTCAAAATTTGGATTCGAACGTATGACCTTAGGAATTGATCTCCATTTTTAGCAACATGTTTCAAATTTTATTAAAGGCTGAACGGATAAAAACAAACATCCATTTAGTTGTCGTCATGGTATCCAAGACTTACTGATATATATATATATATATATATATATATTATATATATATATATATATATATATATATATATATATATATATATATATATATATATATATATATATATATATATATATATTATATATATGAGCCAATCAGGATGTAGGCACTCTAGGTGGTGACGACACCTACGCATGCACAAACACACCTTTCTTTGTGACGTCACGCTTGCTTTTTCTAACACTTTCTAGTATGAGGCTTCCATGCTAGGCCATGTGACCCACTTGACAAGAGGGGAGTGCCAGTGTCAGCGAAGCTGGGCACTGACGGTAAGACAACATACGATCCCTCATTGGCTATTCCTGAGCGCCATTCCTAACACTTTATAGCACATGGCATTTTTTCTAGGCCATCTTGGATTTGGTATCTATCATCTTGAACACGTGGTATCCGTCATTTTTGAGTAAGTGGTTTTTATTTCCGTAAATTTTCTTCCTCCATCTTGATCAGCATTTCTTGGTCCCCTGGCTTCTATAGGGGTGCATGTATGCACACATACACACACACACCATGCCTTATGACACGTCATGGAATGGACAATCATGGGACTATGACTACACTAATATCACGTGACTTTAAATCCTCAGACGGACGAGCTCAATGAGGTGCGCCAATGCATGCATAAACATTCATGACGTCATCTTCACGTGGTATTTTATTTTTACCAATTTCAAATACGAATTTAAAAATATTATGATGTCATACTTTTTCTTTATCAGCATTCAAGCCCTGACTTGATATATTTATTTTACTTAAACAAATATCTCTTTATTTTTTCTTTTTTCTTTTTCTTTTTATTTCTTTTTTTTCTATTTTTCTATTTCTCTTTCCTTTTTTCTTTTTCCTTTTCATTTTTTAAAAATAAATTATTATCCATTTTTATATTTTTCTTTTTTTTTTTTTTTTCTTTTTTTTGTGTTTTTCCTGATACCAAATACAATCTTTACCACTTTCTCCTCACATAAACACATACACAAGTACATACAAACCCACATAACTACATCGAAGACATCACCATGCTACCCTGCATTCATTGTAACAATCTCCAGCCGATTTTCTATTCGCAGAACTTTGAAATTGTTTTTTCTACTTTACCTCTCATGCGTGTAGTAAAGTACGTAATACGTATAAGGCCTCAGTCACATCCACATACACTCACCCCATCTACATTCGCATACACAACAATTGTTTCCAAGTAAGATCAGTTAGTTTAACATTACATACACTGATATACTCGACATATCAAAGCAAAATTCATGTATAAATTACTTCTAATAAACATATCACATACATTTAAAGCTATTAACCATTCCTCTAGATAAATTTGTCCCGCAAAATATCTCCTTAACGCAGACCGAAAGCCTTCATTTACACTGTATTTATCCTCTCTCACGGCTTTCATACACATATCAAAGACACTGTGTAGGTTTCTGCACTAAGTCTCACTGCATGCGTCATAAATCTAAACTTTCTTTTATCACTAATGTATGAACAAAGGCGTGTTAGTTCCTATCTGGCATACAAATTGCAGAACTTTACTCTCATTGTTCAACCAAAACTATTCAATGTTTAATTTGATTCTCCATGGTTACCCATATAATATATAATTAATTGATCCTTCATATACTAACCCTAAGTTCCACATCATTTACTTTAAAGCTCAATATTCAATCTATCTTTTTATCACTTATGCATGATCAAAGACATCTCTCTGGCACACATTTCATTTCCTATCTCCTTATATAGTCTTACTTTTAATTCTTCGACAATTTTGGAATTTTAATTTCCCATGTCACAATATGTTCTATAGCTGTATAACGGCGAAGACATATCATGTTTTTAATTGCAAGATGGTATATGAACTGAATAACAAGGTTATACTCCGATACTGAAAACTAAATGAAGCATGTAAACCAATAAGAAACGTTTATGACTGTGACGTCATGTATGAGCTGATTCGTGTTAACCAATAATAAATGGTAAGATTTACGACGTCACTGCGGAGACGGTAGCTGATTGGATGAAAATTTTTTAGTCTTTAAACAATGGGGATTGTTTTATCATGAAGTTACTTTATCACAGAAGATGGTTTTGGGGTGGGAATGAATAGTAATTACATACCTGTTTCTCTTTTCAGAGGATTAGAATATCAAGAATAAACAGTTTGCGTTCGTATTTACAGATAAGAACCTTATTTTTCCATATTTTTTTCAGTATAATACGTGGGGCTTAGAGAAAGCAGGTGATTAAGGAAAATGAACACGAGTACCTGGATTCCTTTTTCAGGGGAATAGAATACAAGAATAATCAGTTTGGGACCTATTTACAGATAAAAGTTTTATTTTCCTTAATATTTCATCACGATGCATTGGAAACGGAGGTAAGAGGGAAGGAAAGGAAGAGGAATCCGTATAAAAGCAGCGAATCTCTGAGTCTCCGAATTAGATTCTGCTGCTGTCTCCCACTTTCAAGATGGATTCTATCCTAATACCACCAACATATAACTTAAATCTCTGTATTTAATCTAACTTTTGAATTAAATGTGCGCACAAAGTCATCCTCGTATCTATCTCGTTAATCCCTCGATTAACAAAGGATTAACAAGATTAAATCAAAGATAAGCGGATTAAGAGGATTAAAAATACCTCACGAAAGACCATGGTTTCCCCTCACTTGTCATTCATAGAACTTTTCATTTATTTTTCACCTCGAAACTATTCAACATTTAATTTGATTCTCCAAGGATGACAAGTTTATCACTAAGGTGCGAACAGAGTCATTCCATCTTCTACCTAGCATACAAATTTTAGATTTTTACATTAATATTCAGCATAAACTCGTAGACATTTAACTTAATTCTCCACATTCAACTTAAATTTTCCGCAAAGATATGATCAAAGATACACTGTTTTCTCTTTAACACACATTTTATAGAACTTGACAAACATTTCATTCCCTATTCCCACCCTCCAACGAAAAACTTATTCTCTGTATACTACTTGACTTTTAACACTTTGACAAGTTCGTTCACAAATCAACATCCCTCTAACATGTTATTTATAGATTCTTACGTACATTTCTTTTCTATTCCTCCCAAAATATATCTTAACTCACCATGGTTCACTAAATTTTCCTCAATAAAACATGATCAAAGACATACTGACAGTTCTCCAACACATATTTTATAGATATTGACATGTATTTCATTACATAATCATCCCGTCATTTACCTTAATCTTCATTTACTACCAAACTTTTTATCACTTCAACATGATCAATCACATTTTATCATCTCTCTAACGTGTAATTTATAGAGACTTATATACTTTTCTTAACTAATTCTTTCAAAATATATCTTAATTCACCATAGCCCACTAAACTTTTTGTCATTATTCTTATCATCATCATCTTATTCTTCAATATGAATGCAAATATTGTGACGTCACACATCTTCTTTATTATATTCATATGAATTTATTTTTGTATCATCATCACCATAAATTCATATGACGTCATATTTTTTCCTTTAAACGTATTGCTTTTAAGTCCTAATCTGAATTATAAACCGTAGAACTATTGTATTTTTCTTAACTATGTGACGTCATTGGATCTACTTTTCCCGATAATTAACATGTTTTTTTATATTTACTGAAAGTTAACACAAAATGTTCATGCGTCTATGACGTCATAGCCACGTGGTTGGTTGTATTTTTTCAATCAACTCCTGATGTTTCATGTTTTTGACTCACTACATTTACATACTTATTTACTTTTACCCACTTTAATCAAAGTTCTAAAAGGAGATCATGTGCTTATGAAGGAATAATCACGTGACTGACCACCACGTTACCCTACAATTTCATATATTTCATGTCTTTGTTCAGCCTCATTTACATTCTCCGTATATCCATGTGTTTATCCTACCTGTTCCAATTGTTTAATATCTACAACGTCATTCTATAACAATACTTAATGTATTCATAATAAAAATTCTTATTACCTAATAAGTCAATACCATAATTTGGGTTTTATACAGGTGAAGACCACATTTACTTAATATCACTTTATAAAATTTCCATTTCATGACTATTTCTTTAATGCAATACCCATGTTCTTGGATATTTTCCCCTTGGATATTTCAATATTTCTTGTTCTTGGATATTTCAATCTTTATATTTGTTTTAAGATATAACTTTAAAAATTTATTTTCATTCCTTTCAATAATAAATTAATATATCTCTTAAAAATGTAAATTCTTTTATAAAACAAATTTATTTATCATAAATTTTTTTGTTATCTTTACGGCTAACACACTGATTCATGTCAATGCGCATAAGATCTCTTCTACTCTTCATACGTGAGCATGCAAACACACACACACACACACACACACACACACACACACACACACACACACGTGTATCAAAACACTACGATGTCTTCCCTCTACCTTTAAAATTTTCTGATCACGTGGTTCTAATCAGGGAGGGTGCCAAGTGCTAGAAAGCTCTCTAGCACCAGGGGCAAGTGCTAGAAAGGGCTAAAAAAACTAGAAATAACCCTCAGGAAACAACGTGAGGCACGTGCAGGCGGAAAGATCAAAAGGTTAAAAGGTCAAAAAAGGTACCGGATTAAGGGATTAACAAGGGATTAATAAGATTAAATCAAAGATAAGCGGATTAAGAGGATTAAAAATACCTCACGAAAGACCATGGTTTCCCCTCACTTGCCAAATTTCCCCTCTTTTCCCTCACTTTCCCTTCACCCCCAAAAAAAGGTCTCATGAAAGAGCCTGATTTCCCTTCACTTGGCACTAACCCCCCCCCCCTCAGATGGCACTGGCCCTGGCACTGGCACCAGCAACTTTTATTGCCTTTACTACTATATATATATATATATATATATATATATATATATATATATATATATATATATATATATATATATATATATATATATATATATATATATATATATATATATATGCTGAGCTGAGCTGAGCGCATAACCAAGGTGATTCTCACTGGCATGGAGGCGTACATTCCATATTCTTTCCATTCTATTAAACCTAACAAACCTTGATTTAACTTTACTTGTTCTCGCGCTATCAGCCGCAGGGATGCTGCCTTCAGAGATTACCGTCGTCTTCAAACTACAGAAACTCATTCAACTTATATTTCATCACGAAATCGGGAAAAATTTATTCTTCGAGATACCAAAAACTCTTTTCTCCGTCACAAATGCAATAATCTTTCTGGTTCCTCTTCCTCTCGCCATTTCTGGCATTTTGCAAAAAAATGTCAACTCTAACTTTGCTTCTTTCTCTTTCCCTCCTGCGAGAAGAAGGATGCAAAAAAAAATTGGAAAGGTTAAATGTTAAATCTATCGTAAGTGTTGGCAAGCGTAGGAGTTAGAAATGATGAAGATTTTCATCCAGAATTGGAACTTTGGAAAAATTCTTAGAATAAATTTGTGTATAAACATTTAGCGATAACAGCTGATAGGTTTGGTGTAAGCTATAGAACCACTGCTGCTAAAAGTAATGCACCATTAAATGATATGGGGATATTGAATAAAAGTAATTTGTTGGGTAGGAAAAAAAAGTTGGGAGGAAATGTATTAGAAAAAAGAATGCCATCAAAATAAAATTAGAAAACACACAAATTAAATGGTTAGGATTTGACGGAAGAAAAGATCAAACTAAAAGAAATGTTAGAACTGAATTGGAAAACATTATGTTATTATAAAAGATCCGGATGATATTTACATGACTCATGTTACACCAGATTCTGCCAAGACCCGATGAATTACTGATGAAATAATAACGTTCTCAACTGATTCTAATAGAAAGATTTCCCTTAAAGCTAGTCTTTGCAATAGTACTACAGTTAACACTGGAAGAATTGGTAGGGTTTTGAGACTGATTGAAATATATTTTGAAAGATAGATTTAGTACTTAATTTGCCTCTTAAATGCAAATGAACTTCCATTCAGACATATATTCGAAACAATTTATGGGGAGGATCCAATTCGGAAAAAAAATTCGACCGATTACTCTGAAAATTTCAGTGTACATAGCTTTTTTCCCCACTGAAAAAAATTGATTCCTAACGTTTTTACGTAACTATAACGGCTTAAAAGTTATCTTGAAAATTCTCCAAATTTTTAAGTGGATGGTGGGGCCAAACCGCTGAAATTTGAAGTGTATATTTTAAAATTTATTGGCTACAAAAGCTTTTAACAGAGTTTTATTCTCTGCTTTTTATAAAAAATATATAAATGCCCTTATCTGACCAACTGTCGAAAAAAAATTACTTTTATGAAATTTACACTTCGGACAAAAAAATTTTCTCTTAAAAAATTACACCTAAAGGATTCCTTATTTTTGGTGGCTGTACAGAAGAGGGACAAGACTACAATTTTTTCTCAATACAGCATTCAATGCAATTTTTAGTTTTTAGACATAGCCTCTCAAAAAATGGTCAGTTTTTGAAAAAATTCCAAATTTTCAAACTTTGACAGGCTATATCTCGAAAAGAACAAATATCCTTTAATAATGTTTTGAGAAAAACGTTTTAGCCCACTCTATCCTCTGTGAACCTGCCAAAATTCAAAACATCTTTAGGAGTAGTTTTTTTAAGTAATATTTTTCTCCTAAAGAATATATTTTTCGTCAACTTTTTTTTCAAAAAAAAAAAATTCAAATGCCATAACTATTTTTCTAAAGCAGGTATCAAAAATCTGTTTCTAGCGTTTCTTGTAATTGGGGCTAAAAATATTCAGTTAAATTTTCTGGTCATTTCGATAACTGGTTTGGTTCAGCTATTCACAATTTTTGGAGGAAAAGCTACAATTAACTTTCATACCGTTAGGTCTCAGAAAAATGTCAAAAAATGACTGTTTTCAGAGGGAAAAAAGACAATTACACTGAAATTTTCAGTGTAAGCGTTCATATAATAATAAAAAAATTAAAAATTGGATCCTCCCAATAATTATGGACAAATATCAGGACCAAAAACTTTTTGGGTACCATTCGAAAAGAAATTGAAGATGTAAATGACCTAGAGATAGTTAACTTTGTTTGAACTTGTAAACAGCAACCTTGAAAAAATCCCAGAAGATATCGTTAAATAAATTAGCACTGGCCAAAAATTTTTGCATGAAATGTGTATTAGTTTAAAATCAGGAAATCGTTAGTCAAGAAATCTACAGGCACCCTTCATCATGCCAGATGGCTAACGAATCAAACAGGGTCTTCGGTTGTACTTTTCCACAAAATATCCAAGAAAAAGCTCTTCAAAATCTGGAAAATATAATGATGAAAGTTTACGTTTGGATAAAATCACACCTAAAGGCAACTGATGGTGCACGTAATTTTTGGTATCTGATGTGCCTAATTAAAGACGTGAACAAAAAACATGTTATTAATATAGATCGTGAACTAAGAAACAACTCGTACTTTGCTCATCCTTAGAATTTATTACTTGCAATGTTAGCGGAGACAATAAAAGAAATAAGAGATTTATGTGTTCAACGAATTATTCAAACAAGACAAGAAATTCCATTGCAAGAGTTTTTCAACAGCCTAAAACACAACTTTATTGCATAGGATTATCCAAACATGATTGGTTTGGAAAAGGAAACAGTCACACAGACACCTGTTTTAAAGGATTTAACAATGGCAATTGT
>SEYY01005728.1:0-7500 GCA_009176605.1 Armadillidium nasatum | reverse complement strand
CTTTTTCTCTCTCTTTCTCTCTCATTCCGAATTTTATTAAAGTCGTATCATTAAAAAATTTCTAGGCTCTATTCTCCAATGAACCACACCTTCACCAGAGTAATTTCTAAGTTTAAAATAACACCATTTTCCTAATCGCACTCATTCCCCACCCTCCTCTTTGGAATTTACACTCAAATCAATTTTATTCTTACTATTTTATATTTCAATTATATAAATAAATATACGAAACACAGAGTTCCTTAGCTGGCCTCTTTTATTTATCTTTTATATATTTCAAAAACAAATATACGATATACAGTTGTCAGACCATTATTTCCTATTTTTAACATATCTCTAAACATTTTCTAGAAAGTACTTATAAAATAAACCTGTGACATCATAACCACCTGGATTATATTTCTTTACATCCTAATCACTATCAAAATCCTGATATTTCCTGTGTATGACTTATCTCACGTGACTTATAGCATAAATATCTGCTTAAAGCGTATCATCCAATTGTTTGTTGTCGTCATTTCGTATTCATAAACAAGTGTCATGGCTTAAATCATTAACTCTCTACGTCTTTTGGATAACTTCATATGGCTCCTTGACAAATATTTTCAAATTAAAAGTAATTTATTTATACAGAGATGTAAGTAATCACTGTGAAAAATTTCGAAACATAGCATGGCAAGTATTTGTAATCATATATAAAACAGTAAATTATCAAGTAAATTCTTCTCATATACCTTTATATTCGTATACTCAGAGTATCTGAATATAATTTTACATGTATTATTGCTCTATGACTTCGTTTTCATCATGCTTTACGGTATTATAATTTTACATTACATGATAATTACATATGCATAGTATTTATTTTACATAATAAACATATCTTCCCAATTTCAATACTATGATTCATTTCTATAATATTATCATCTTTACTGAAGCAGAAGTTGATGACTTTTTTACTTTAATAGAAACAATTATCCACCTATAACAACTTTATTCACGTGCTCACAGTATCAAATTTTCCACGAATGCTACGTCAGGTCAAATATTCGATACGTTATACCTTTCTCAGTACTGAAAAAAATCATTATATTTGAATACTCAGAATATCTCAACTTTATTCGTATTTGTGATGTAGCTCTATAGTTTCATATTTCTTATTTCTCATGGTAAAATAAATAAAAATATATATATATATTATATATATATATATATATATATATATATATATATATATATATATATATAATATATATATATATATATATATATATATATATATATCCTCCGGTGGGCATAGGCCGGAGGCCTACTAAATTTCACATGAGTTGAGAAAAATCTATCCTGGTGATGGTGACCGACATGTACAGATACACGGCGTTTGAAAGTATGCAAGTCAAAGGAAGTTGGGAAAACAGATAAAAGGAGTGTGTTCCAGACATTAGTAGTAGAGAATATGTTAGATTGAGCAGAGCGGTTAAGTCTGGAGTCAGAGAGTTGGACAGAGCAAGGATGAGACTATGTAGAAAGGCGTGTCACACGAGCTCTTCTCAATGAAGGAGGAATGCGACGAGAGAGTTCAGAAGAGCAGTGTCCGTTGTAATAACGATAGTAAAGAGAGAGTGAAGCAACAATTCGAAGGGCAGAAAGAGATTGAAGAGAGTTAGTAAAAGCAGGAGAGTTGATGAGACGAAAAGCCCTAGACTCCACCTTCTCAAGGAGAGCTGTATGAGTAAAACCACCCCAGATGTGCAAAGCATACTCCGTACAAGGAAGAACAACACCCCTATAGAGAGCAAGCAACTAGGGTGGCGTGAAATAACTCTGGAGGCGCCTCAGTACACCCAACCTCTTAGAAACTTGTTTAGAAAGAGAAGTAATGTGATCTTTCCAATAATGAACTCGAGAAAAGGATACGCCAAGCATATTAAAAACAGATGAATGTTTTGGTTGTTTGTTTTCGAAGAAAACATTATTACTGAGTGGGAGATTGTGTCGAGTGGAGAGATGGTGGAATTGAATTTTTGAGGCATTGAAAACAACCATGTTTTCTCTGACCCAATTTGAAATACGTGAAGATCAGAGGTTAGTTGTTCCAAGGCTACGCTTCTCGAGTCTATCAATTGCTGTTGAGTGGGACGTTTTTCAAATATAAAGAGTAATGAAGGGTGGAGTTATCAGCATAGGAGTGGATAGGAGATAAGGTAATAGAAAGAAGGTCATTAATGAAAAGCAGAAAAAGTGTTGGAGATAGGACAGAACCCTGAGGAACATCACAATTAATAGATTTAAAGTAAGAACGGTGGCCGTCTACAACAGTTGCTATAGAACGACCAGAAAGGGAATTAGTGAAAAGGTCACAGAGAGAAAGATAGATACCGAAAGAGGGAAGTTTAGAAATCAAAGCTTTGGGCCCGACTCTATCGAAGGTTTTCAATATGTCCAGCGAGACAGCAAAATATTTACTGAAATGCCGAAGAAGGGAAGACAAAGAGTCAGAGAGAAGGGAAAGAAGATCACCAGTAGAACGTTCTTTACGAAAGCCATACTGGCGATCTGAGATAAGATTAGAAGAATTGAGATGTTTCCAAATCTTTCTGTTAAGGATAGATTAGAAAACTTTAGAGAGAACGGAGGTCAAAGAAATAGGACGGTAGTTGGAGGGTTGAGAGGTGTCCCCCTTCTTCGGCACAGGTTGAATGACAGCACGTTTCCAGCAAGAAGGTAAGGTTGAAGTATTTCAAATCAGAAGGATAAGCTTTCGAATCCTGGTTTTTGATTATCAAGGTTTTAAGATTTCATATACTAGAGTGAGAATGCTGGATGAAGTAGATGACGCTACTCTCAAGAAAAAATGGCAGGAAAATTCAAAATCAAATTCAAGATGGCTGAAAATACGAGGTCAATAAAAAATGGCGAAAAAATTCAAATTCAAATTCAAGTTGGCGGAAATCCATCGTAAAAATCTACTGAAATGAAAACCACGTTATCAAAATTCCAAAATATCTGAAACCAAATTCAAGATGGCGGAAATAAATTCCAAAATGGCGGAAACAAAATCTAAGATGGCTTATGACAAGTCCAGGATGGCTGAAACTAGATCCAAGATGGCGGAAACCAGATCCATTATAGCGGACCGAAATCACGAGTAAAATAAAAGCCAAAGTGTAAGAAACTAAAAAAAAGAAAATCTACTTCGATGAAAACCCTGTGACCAGAAATTCAAGATGGCGAACTGATGTCATAGTTTCATGATGGCACAGTGCCGTAAAATCAAAGTGTAGGTGGGTAGGTGTGTGTGCGCTCATGCGCACACGTGGAGGCATCATCACCGATGCCTTCACAAAGGTTGCTTTACCATTAGTGCCAGCTGTCACTGGCTCTGGAACTCCTCTCACGCCAAGTGGGCGTGGTCTAACCTAGGGTTCCACGTTCTAGTAAGGGCTATTAGAAGTTGAAAATGCCTAGAAAGTGCTAGAAAAGGCACTCAGTAAAAAGCATGAGATAGGCACTGTCACTAACACTGAAATGCCATGATGATTAAATAAGGGATGGCACGTGCCAAGCGATATATAAAAAAGGGGGGGGGTTGAGGTATTAAAGGATTAAAAAAGTCAAAAAAAGGCACGGTATTAACGAATTTTAAGGATTAACATAATTAATTAGCTGACAAAATTAATTGACTAAAAGGATTATCCGAATCATTCGGTAATAAATCCGGATTTATTACCTCAAGAAAGAGCTTGGGGTTAATTTCCTCCCCCCTTATTTTCCCTCATTTCATCTCAAATTACTCTTAGGAAAGAACTTGAGGTGGCACTACCCCAAGTTCCATGTGGCACTGGCACTACCTGAAAGATCGAGACCTATATATATATATATATATATATATATATATATATATATATATATATATATATATATATATATATATATATATATATATATATATATATATATATATTACCTCTGGTGGGTAAAGGCCAGAGGTCTATAAATTTTCCACCAGAGAAAGAGAGAAAGGAACAAATCAGGATCCTGGTCAGATTAAAGGCCGACATGTCCCGAGACATGGCGTTTGAAGGTGTGTAAGTCATAAGAAATTGGGAAAATAGATGAAAGGAGTGTGTTCGAGACTTTACCAGTAGAGTACATGTAAGATTGAGCATTTTGGTTAAGTCTGAGGTCGGAGAGTTGGACAGAGAATGGATGAGACTGTGTAGAAAGACGTGTCGCATGAGCTCTTTTCAAAGGAGGAGGTGTGCTACGAGAGAGTTCAGAAGAGCAGTGCTCGTTGTAATTGCGATAGTATAGAGAAAGTGACGCCACAAATCGACGGGCAGAAAGGATTGCACAGAATTAGTGAGTAAGAAAGCTGAGAAGAAGAGCTGTTTGAGTGGAACCACCCCAGATGTGTGGATCGTACTCTATACCGGGCGAACAACAACCCTATAGAGAGAAAGCATCTGGGTTGGATTGATGAAGTTCTGAAGGCTCCTCGGAACACCCTACAGATTAGAAGCTTGTTTAGAAAGAGAAGTAATGTGATCTTTCTTGGAAAGATCACGAGAAAAAGAAACACCGAGAATATTAAGGAAAGATGATGGTTTGAGTTGTATGCTAGATATTATAGTTGGAGGGAGAATTGTGTCGAGTAGAGAGATGGAGGAATTGAGTTTTTGAACCATTGAAAACGACTATGTTTTCTTTGCCCCAATTTGAAATGCGAGATAGATCAGAGGTTAGTTGCTACAAGTCCACCCTCCTTGCTTCTATTAACTGTTGTTGGGAGGAGCGCCTTTCAAACTGAAAAGAGTAATGAAGGGTGGAGTCATTTGCATAGAATTGGATAGGACATGAAATAATAGAGTGAAGATCATTAATGAAAAGCAGAAAAGTGTTGGGGAAAGGACAGATCCTTAAGAAACACCACTATTAGTAGATTTATATAAAGAATGGTGGTCGTCTACAACAGTTGCTAAAGAAAGACCAGAAAGGAAATCAGAGAGAATGCCACATAGAGAAGGATAGATTACGAAAGAGGAAAGTTTGGAAATCAAAGCTTTGTGCCAGACTCGATCAAAAGCTTTCGATATGTTCAGCTAACACTAAAGATTCACCGAAATGCCGAAGAGCGGAAAATCAAGAGTCTGAGAGAACGGAAAGTAGATCACCAGTAGAGCGTTTCTTACGAAAGCTATACTGGCGATCAGAAATAAGATTGGAAGAATTGAGATGTTTCCAAATCTTCCTGTTAAAGATAGGTTCCAAAAATTTAGAAAGAATGAATGTTAAAGAAATTGGACGATTGTTAGAGTGTTGAGATGTGTTCTTTTTCTTCGGCACAGGCTGAATGAACTCACGTTTCCAGCAAGAATGGAAGATTGAAGTTAAAAGACATAGACGAAATAGTTTACCAAATCAGGGTGCAAGCTTGGAAGCACAAGTTTTGAGAACCACAGGAGGGATACCGTCAGGACTGTACGCCTTCTTAGTGTTAAGCTCAGAGAGAGTAGAAATGACGTCTTTAGAAGAAATTACAATTTTAGGCATGAATGAGTTGGAGGGGGTTGAGGAGTAGGAACAGCTCCGGAATCGTCTAAGGTTGAATTGCAGGAAAAGTTTGAGCGAAGAATTCATCTTTGGAGGAAGCAAAACGGCAGTTGAACCGTCAGAAGATACTAGAGGAGAGAAAGAGGAAGAAGAAAAGTTTGAGTTTTCATATTTTGGAAAATACCAGAAAGAATGTGAAGAAGAACAAGAGAGATTATTGCTTTTTTACGGAGGAAAGAGTTTTAAGTGTTTCGAAGGATAGATTTTGCAAGATTCCGGGTGAAAAATAAGTTGCCTGAGTTTCTGGAGTTTAAAGACGACGGCAATTCCTGAAGTCAGCATCCCTGCGATTAAAAAGGTCAAAAAAAGGCACGGTACTATCAAATATAATCGAATATTATTGAAAATAATACTTTATTTTGGATCCATGATTATAGAAAATTATATTATATTACGATAGAGCAAAAATTTTCAAACTTTCGTGAAAAATTAGGGAAGAAAAATGAAAAAATCCTTAAGGAAAAGGAAAGTGTGATAATTGAAGAATAAAAGATTAAATTTATTTATAAAATATCTTTACAAGCATAACGAATATTTTTATATACTATATATATATATTTATATATATATATATATATATATATATATATATATATATATATATATATATATATAAAGGTTTGTTAGGTTTAGTAGAAGAGAAAAAAAATGGAATGTACGCCTCCGTGCCAGAGAGAATCACCTCAGTTATACGCTCTGCACCCTCCGAGGGACCCCTCCCACGGAAACAGTAATCATTCCATAGAAAATCAGAAATGTACGACCGAAAGTCAGACCAGTTAGTGGCACCGAAATACAAGAAACGTCTCCTCGCCGAAAGCGGGGGGTCGTTCTTGCGGAAGACTTGAAGAGACAAGACAAGTTACAGAGATAAGAATATGATCGGATGACCTCAGAGGAGGAAAGAGTTTGACAGTGTAAGGAGAATAAAAAAGAAATTACGAAAAGATCTAGTATGTTGGGTTCATCACCAAGATGGTTAGGGATACGGGTAGGGAGATGCACCAACTGCTCAAGGTTGTTTGGATAGAAAAGTTGTAGGCGAGTTCACCAGCTGGAACATGAGAACTAGATGAAAGCCATTGTCGGTGGTGAACTTTGAAATCACCTAAAATGATGATTTCGGAGAATGGAGAAGAAATAATGTGCTCTGTTTTGAAGTTAAGATAGCCGAAGAAGTTTGGATAGTCTGTAGAGTTAGGAGATAAGTAGACAGAACAAATGAATTTATTTGTAGAGTTGCAAGAATGTATAAGCCATAAGGTAGAGAATTCAGAAGAATCCAAATTAGAGACACGAGAAATACAACTTCGCTCCACAAATATGCACAACATCAGCCTTTGGATGAAAATTGAGGATATTGACAGTAAGAGGAAACAGAGTTGAGTTTGCTGTCAGAGCAATCAGACACCTGAGTTTCAGTTAAGAACAAGAGATTATGTCTAGAAGAAGAAAGTTGGTGTTCGATAAAGTGTTGCAAATGTTTCAGAAATTAATGATAAATGAAGACCGTGCAACAAGGTCTTGGTAGCACAAATCCCATCACCTGAGTCCACCAACTCTCAAGTGGTGATGGGAGAAGGAATGAATGAGGAGCTATATTTCGAATCCGTCCCTCTTAGATTCTCCAAGGAAGATTTGTGTTTCGCCATTTTTTTAAATTATATATATACATATATAGTATATATATATATATATATATATATATATATATATATATATATATATATATATATATATATATATATTATATATATATATATATATATATATATATATATATATATATATATATATATATATATATATATATATATATATATATATATATATATATATAATATATATATATATATATATATATATATATATATATATATATATATA